>CAUYRH010125026.1:0-21487 GCA_963574655.1 Perodicticus potto | reverse complement strand
TTCTTGAGATACTTTGCTAAGAAGAATATGTTCCAGCTCCATCCATGTAAACACGAAAGAGGTAAAGTCTCCATCTTTCTTTAAGGCTGCATAGCATTCCATGGTATACATGTACCACAATTTATTAATCCATTCGTGGGTAGATGGGCACTTGGGCTTCTTCCACGACTTAGCAATTATGAATTGGGCTGCAATAAACATTCTGGTACAGATATCTTTATTGTGATATGATTTTTGGTCTTCTGGATATATACCTAGTAAAGGAATTACAGGATCGAATGGCAGATCTATTTTTAGATCTCTAAGTATTCTCCAAACATCCTTCCAAAAGGAATATATTAGTTTGTATTTGATGCACATTTTTATAAGAAATTCGTTTTTAAGAGCCTCTAGCATTGAGAAGGTGCGTGGTCAGTACAGTCTTTCGAACCTTCGCGTTCCCTCTCCTTTCTGTGTTTGCCCTGAGATGTGCTGCTTTGCATCCCGGAGCTTCACAGCGCTGTTACCTCCTCTCGGCTTCTTTGCTCTGGATTTTTTCTTTCTTTTGTCTGTGTTGTCTCTGTCGTGATCAATTTTGATTTTATTCCCTGAAGTTTCTTTTCAATGTGGAGTCCCATCTAGAAGGGATTCTCGACAGGGCAGAGTCAGAATGTGCTCAGTGGATAGACGCCCCCGGCCCTGGGCCTCCCCCTGCGTAAGCCGACCAGTGTTGTTACCATCTTCCCAGCGAAGGCTGCAGCTCAGCCGAGGGCGTCCTGTTCTCTTGGCTCCCTCCCTCTCATCTGGTGGCTTCCTCTTCTGCACAGATGCCAGATCTCCTGGGTCACGTTTTGTGACAGTTTTTGTTTCATCCCCCACTAATTTAAATTTGGGGATTTATAGGAATACCTCATTATCTAATTTGAAAGTAAAATTATTGCTCTGCATATTTTGATTTTTTATGTTTTAGTTATACTTTTATGAAGGAACTTGAAAGCATGAATAAATGATGCTGCTGCTGGACTTATTTTTGAAGAATCTAAGCATATTTTAAAAATTAAAACGAAAACTAAATTCAAACATTTTTACAGCATGTGTTATAGTGGGCTGTCTGCTGTCTTCATGGCTGTCTGTGTCAGAGGAAGACGCCTCGCTGCCCACAGCCACGGGACCTGTACTGCCCAGCACTGAGGGCCTTCGTCTGTGGACAGGAGTAGACGTGGCTGGCCTATGCTGCATCTGAGCCTTCAGAGGCATTGCCACTTTAGTCTTTCCTCTCTCTCCTGATGTGAGAGGGGCCCAGGCAAGCAGGGGGAGCTCCTTAGCCTGACTCTAGGATGAAGGGACACGTGGGGTCAGAGTCAGCCCACAGACACACACAGATGACAGGAGTGAGAGACACACTTTTGATTCCGTAAATCTCTGATCATCATAGCACAGCTTAGCTATAAAATGTCTTATTTTTTTTTCAAACAAAAGATTTTAATTTTGAAGGGCATCTAATTCAGAAATGCTGTTATATTGAATTAGAAATTTTGAGGGAAAGGGGTTAAAGATGAGATAGACAAGAAATTAGTAATTGCCCTATAGTCCCAACTACTTGGGAGGCTGAGTCAAGAGAATCGCCTAAGCCCAAGAGCTAGAGGTGCTGTGAGCTGTGACGCCTCGGCACTCTACCGAGGGTGACATAGTGAGACTCTGTCCTTAAAAAAGAAAAAGAAATTAGGAATCGCTATGTATGGCAACATTTTTAAGTTCTTGGAAAACAAAAGGTGAAATAAAAACCCAGAAGCATCACCTGCAGTCAGGGTTATGGTGGGAACTTTCAGACATGAAATTCTAAAATATGATTTAGATTAACATGGAGCAAAGTTGAGTAGGTACAAGAGGGGATCCCCAGTAGTGCTCTCTACCCACCATTCTCCCCATCTCTGCACCCTAAAGTTGCTGCACCTTCCCAGAAGGCCAAGAGTCCACAAAACATGCTGTGCAAACCCCTGGTTCTCAAAATTCAGTTAAAATGTAAAACATATTAAAATGCTAAAAAACAAAGTTATGATCAAAAAAAAATATTACAACACTCACAGCATCCACCAAAGTGTAAAGTTTCTCAGAATAAATCGAACAAAATGTGCTATAAGACCTTGATGAGGAAATCCTGAAAATTTACCCAAAGGGAAAGAACGAACTAAATTCAGAGTGATAGTATGATCATGGGATTAAATTAAATCAAAGATTAAATACTATGAAAGTGTCAGTTCCCTTTCAATGAAACTATAATTTAAGAATAGCAATAATGAAAATATAAGCAGAAGATTCTATCAAAACTAAAAAATTGATCCTGGAACTAATAGGACTAATATGAGAATAACCAGGAAACTTTTGAAAAAAAAAGGAGGGGGACTCAGACATTTTAAAAATACAACAGATAGTAAAATTTAGTGTGCACACATGTGATTAGATGGACACTATTTCACAGCCCAGAGAAGCTCACACGGATAGTGTTGAGATTGGTATCTTCCAGACCAGTGAAGGCATTTTCACTTCTCAGCTAATTGGCTCTCTGAATACATGAGCAGGAAGTTACAGTTATGCTTACACTGGCTCATCTAGAATATACCTTGAAACTGGAGCCTAGGGATGGGCACTGTTCCTCAAATTTCCCTCTTTAGCTGGAAGGTGACAATGTCTACATGATAGAACAGCACGTGAGGGTTGTAAAGAGCAAGGAATAACTAAAAGAACCTCATACATTTAGACTTGAGGGAAATCTGAGCCACTTACAAATCTCAACTGCAACGGAGGATTGATTCTACAGCAGAGCAAGATTTAAGGGAGGTTGATTTTGTCTCAACAGGTACAGGCAGCACACTGTCATGACTTAAAAGTGCAAGGAAGTCTGTCTGTGTGCTTCCTAAGACACTTCGGCAATGAGGCCAGCTATCACAGAGGTGGTAGAACTACCTCTGAGTGTCACGATGAGAAGCAGATAAATGATTCATGTAATGCTTCGGAACAGAGGCTGGAACAGCCGGACTGCCCTGGAAAGGTTACTTTCCTTCTTTCCCCTCAGCTGTCTACAGACAGAACAAATGCCCCTCCTGGGGTGGTGAACTCACCACCAGCAGTCGGGTTGTTTAACCGCATCTTCAGAATGTTACAGCAAAGCTTTGAAACCAGGAGCTCACAAGGATTAAGCAATCCCTGAGCTCCGCTTCGAATTAGAATTTCCGTGATTAAGTCTGAAACTTTGGGAAAGGCTGTCAAATGGGAATTGTGGACAACCAAAACTTTCCTGAAATTTCCAGCTCATTCTCCAGAGTAAATGCATCGCCCATCATCCTACACAGCACACCAAATATTAGCAACACACACACATGCACACACGTGTGTGTACACAGAGGCATCATTCATATGTCCTAACATAAATCTTTTCACCACAATGACCGTGGTTGTCAGCGAAAGAAATACTCTTGTTCAGTCCAATGCACTTGGGTAGCCCAAATAAACAATAGTATAATACCCGGCATTTATTCAGCACCCTTTGGGGCAGGGACTCACACTTTATCCATATTTCTCGTTCATCATGACCGCATTCCTGGGAGACAGGCTGCCCCTCAGAGAGGCAGTGGCACCAGGCTTTTGATCCCAGGCCTGACTGAAGGAGAACTGTTGCTTTCTCCATGTCAGAACGGCCAGTTCTCAAGAGTCTTTCAGCCTTCCTCGGCCTGGCTGAGTAGCCTTCTGTGACAGGCTTCTGATGCGTCATCGGGAGTGGCTGTGCCTCTGTCTCTGCTCTGGGGTTTCTCTCCTTGTGGGTTAAGAACACTCAGGCTCTGAATGGCAAGCCTTGCATATGTTTCAGTGAGAGTACCCCTCGAATGTGAGCAACCACTAGGGGCTTTGGAGGTCGATGGGAATCCCAGGTCTATGCCACTTACTGGCTGTGTGACCTTGGGGAAATGACTCATCCTTCTTACCTGACCTAGAAAACAAGTCCAGGAAGGCATAATTTTCTAAGCTGTTACTACGCTATGAAATATAGCATAGAAATGTCTTGCCATGTGGTGGAACCTGAATTTGAAATATTGATCATTATTGTAGGTATCATCTTGCCCCCAGGCCACGTAGCTCAGCGTTTCTGCACAAGCCGCGTAGGGGTTTTGCTTGCGTCCTCCCCAAATTTAAGAGTTGAAGCCCTGACCCTCACATATATAAGACTGTGTTTGAAGATGAGCTCTTTCAGGAGATAATGAAGTTCAAATGAAGCCATAAGGGTGGGCTGTAACCCAGTGTGGTGGGGGGTCCCTCTAAGGCCTCGTGGAGACACAGGAAAAATGCGGAAGCCTGCCGGACCAGGGAAGGGGCTTGAGAAAAGACCAACTATGCCGTCACTGTGATCTCAGACCAGTAGCCTCCAAAAGTTTGTAAAATAGGTTATTGTTGCTTAAGCTACCCACGCTGCAGAGTTTTGTCATGGCAGCTCTAGAAAATGAATGCATCCAGTTTGAGATACAGCCATAAACTCCAGACCTCGGGTCAGGAGGACCCTTGGAAAGATCAAGTAATGTCACCAGGTTCAGGAGGACACCTATGCAGACAGAAGCAGTGATTACACACTTTGAGTTAGTTGGATAAGCCTTTGGTGAGAAGCAAAATCAAAGCCATTTCCTTTATCAGTGGGAAGAATCAAAAAAGACCAACGGATTTGACTTAGAGGTCAGAGCCCGAATCTCACCCTCACCAGTGTTTATGGTGGAAACTTCAAGAATGGCCTTTCAGTTTCACTCATGTAAGTTCACCCATCATCTCAGCCACCCAGACCAAGTTAATAATTCTTGTTTATTCATGGAATAATCTAGTTACTAATTTATAGTAGACATACTATAAGTGTCTCACTGATGTACTGAATTTTTTGCTTCTTTTTGGGAATTATTCTCAAGCCTTCATTCCCGAGGTAGGTGAAAAGACGAATGTGCCATGCAATAAATATTGTTAATATGACTGTGGGATAAAGTGTGTCCTGGAGTCTTGGCAAAGGAAAAGCTCATGTCAGCATTTTCTACTCAGATGCCTTGAACAGGATTAGAAAGGAAATTATATTTTAACAAACAGTCAAATCTTTTCATCCCGCAAGTTTTGTGCACCTTGCATAAAATAAATGTTGGACTGAGGGATGCACATAATTTTTTAGTTATATATTCAGAAAAAGTATTTCTGGAGACATGACCATGTTTGTTGTAAGTTAATAGTCAACGTCATTAATCCTTGCACAGAACTGTCATCACCTCAAAGTCCTCTGTCCATGGAAAGGGATGCTCAGCCTTCTTGAATCTTGTTCCTGCTCCACTTTCCTTACTAATTAGCCCTTCCTCTAACCTAGGAAATATACGGGAGTCCTGTGTGTCTCTTGCAGGTAACTGTCCAACATTCGTAAGTTGATATTGTCTTATGATAGTTAATTTCCTATCAAAATAATTTCTTACCTACCTTGTGAATTGTGAGAACTAATTAATGTGTTTTAAGTGCTTTGGGATTCTGAGATGAAAATCCCATAAAAATGTCATGTTGTTATTATGTCCTGACCCAATAAAAATTGTCAGGAAAAAAGAAGTGCCTGTTGAGGGCACTTTTGTGCCTGTGGGACTTCATAATAACAGTAAATCACCCTACTCGGCACTTTATCCCAGGATTTTGAGGAATTCTTGAGTACAGCTTCATATATTGTGGAAAACTCTTACATTTTTGCTAATTTTGGCCACAAAAGTGACTTTGTCAGTTTACAACTTGCAGCCTCAGTTTCCATTCTCTTAAGTGGTAAAATGTAAACAGTAATAAAACTGACCTTGTAGGGCCTTTATGGGGACGAAATAAGTGGTTGGCACGTATTGAGTGAGGGACTTATGGGCAGAGGAGAGTGAATAACTCCTCTGCTTTTACAAATCTATGGGTATTATACATTAATCATTATTATTTCCTCTAAATGTAAGAGGACTATTTTATCAAGCTCACAAATTGTATGTCATGAAGTTCTCCAATATAGTAGCTTCCTGGGTGTCCATCTTTACATCTGACATAAGTTGTTTGAAGTCTAGTTGTGTTCCTGCACCTCTGGCCTCACTGAAATTTCTTTTCCATGTGGTAGCCTTCATCACGGCCTGCTCATTCTTATCTCCCCAACCGAAAGCTCAAGGTATCTCACAGCTGCTGACCACAGTGAAACCTAGTGGGCAATGCCAGAGTCACATACATAAGTACTCTCATTCATGTGTGCTTTCTTTTCTTTATTTTTTAAATTTCAGATTAATATGTGGATACAAACGATTAGGTGACATTGTCTGTGTTTTTTAGGTACAGTCCAAGTTATAGTTGAGCCCTTCACCCAGAACGCGTGCCTATACCCTGCATTGCACCTGCTGGGTGGGAGCTTAGCAAGCCTCCTTCCTGTGCCCCCTTCCCCCACTCGAAGTTAACTGTGTTTTTCTTTCACGTGGGTGTGTAGTTTCATATTAGTACTGAACACATTGGATGCTTGTTTTTCCATTCTTGTGGTACTTTATTTAGGAGACGTTCACCTAATACTTCTAAGTAAATACAAAAGGTGCAAACTCTCCATCTTTATTTATGGCTGAATAATATTCCATGATAGACACACACCATAGTTTATTTATCCATCCGTGACTAGATGGGCACTTGGGTTGTTTCCACATCTTGATGATTATGAATTGAGCTGCGATAAACATTCTAGTGCAAATGACCTTAAGGTAAAATGATTTTCACATGTGTTTACTTTAAGTGAGCCAGGCCACCATCCCCATGGGAAGGCCCAAGAGATGATATCCATGAACCTTAATCAAAGCCCAGTTCCGCAGCTATTCCCTCTCTCTTGCCTCCCCCACTTGTTGGTTGAGCACCTGCTGTTTCTGGACTCCCCACTGGCCTTCATAGGCATCCATCCCTTTTTCCTGGGGCCTGTGAGTAATAAATGGCTTCTGCTATTTCCTGCCTTTTGTTGGGGTGCCTGACCAACACACCTAAACCTAGCTTCTTCCCAGTCAGATTCCCTTCATAGAGTGGCTATATTGGCATGTGGCCACTTTTCAGAGAGAGACTTCAAGAGCAAATTGAGGAAAACCACAACAGTAAATTAAGGATTTACTAACACAGTGACTGCCCTCAGAAGCTCCTAAGCTTATCCAACATGTGCCGTTGTGTGCAGTGTATTTAAAGGTATGCCAGTTATTTTAGGCAAAGGTTTCAGGCAACATGCAAAAACAGAAACACACACATGCATCCTGTCCTTGTTGAGGCCACAGTTCAATGGAGAAGACAGACAACATTCATGGTAATAACTGAATAGGTAGCATGTCAAACAGTGACCAGGGCTAAAGGGGAAAATAAAGCCAAGAGAGGGAACAGAAAGTGCCAGATGTGGGTTATGGGCTTCAATTTTAGCTGGAGCAGCAAGAAGTGCCTCACTCAGGAAGGTGACGTTTGTGTCTTTATTACTCAAAGGAAGTGAAATCTTTAATCATATGTCACGTTCTCAGTGATGGGTTATGACAAGTGGCAAGTGCCTTACCATGCTGCCAACAGTGTCTCTGCATGGCAGAGAGCCTGGCACGGGTGATGTGCATCCTTTTCACAGTGCTAGGTCACATTTATTCATTTTTACCTGGAAGCAACCATAGTCTTTTGAGAACCTGTTCTCTGTGCCCTCCTCGGGAGCAGTATCATGGAGAGTTAATGGTGAATGAAGATCTTTGAAGGCTCTACTCATTTCCTGACCAAAGGCTCTATACCTGAAACACTTAAAAGCACATTATTAGGGTGATAATGTTGAAAATACAGGGCCAATCATTCACGTCCTCGTGATCTTGAGATTTTCAAACACATCTGCCCATAACTTGCTGAGTGTGGGAGCCCACGAGGTTTTTGACCACTGGGCCAACTTCATCAGTCTGTTCTAGTGAAAAGAGCTCAGGGCATGCGGCTGAGGGGCCACAGAAGTCAAGCACACAGAGGCAAAGCTCTGGGTCTCTCCAGTTTTTCTCTGGAAAAATTTGTGTGGCTCAGATGTCCCATCTCATATTAGATTCATCCCTGGAGGATAAAACCCAAGATGGGATAGGTTTCAGTTTTGCCCATTTCTTCAACAGCGTCTGGGTCCACAGCCTGGTCAGCTGTCTCAGCTGGGCAAGGAGTAATTGTGAGGGGGGAAAAAACGGTTTTAAGAAATTTCCCCATAGGGTTGGGTGGCCTGTGAAAGCTGAGGATGCTGTACAGCACGACTGTGGTTTCTGCCAGCTCTGAAGATTGCCAGAATGCTTGCAGGGATTAAAAACAGGAAATTCAATGATCCACATAAATGATATTTTCCAAATGGTAATATTCCGCACATTTAGAGGACACAAACCCCAGAATTGTGCAGGGAAATGGGACCCTCCTGGTATTTTTTCATGTCAATAACCTCATTCTGTGGCTCCTATGTCATTTTTTTATACCCACTCAGCCAGTGACATGTCAATTTATGTAACGTGTACTGAGAATGCTGCCTTTACTGCTTGTCCCAAGCTCGTAGGGTCATTCCATGGATTGCAAATGAAGGTAGTTACGATGATTTGGAGATAAATTTCAAGTTTGTTGCAGTGGCACATATCCCAGTCTCAGGATTCTGTGTTCTACTCTGCAAAAGAGGGCTGTGGCTGACATCGTGCAGGGTACTTGGGGCACAGTAAGGACACAAAAGCTGAGCACCCTGCCTGCTGGTAGGTCACAGCCTCGCCTGCAGTTTCACTCAGAATGTCTAGTTTTCTGACAGGAATATAAGAGGCCATCAGAAAATTTCTGAAAGTCAACTTGTAAAAACAATCAAGAGACTTTGAAAATATTTATTCTTTAAAGTAACTAATCTACTATTAGAAGTCTGTCCTATAGAAATTATCAGGCAGCTAGCTAGACAGAGAGATGATAAATAAATAGATTGAGATAGATATTCATTGCACCATTTTTCAAACTGAGAAAATGAAACTATCCAATTACAGGGAATAATGAGTAATTTGTGGCACATCAGTAAAACAAATGACGATATAGTCATTAAAACTTATGTTTTGCTTTTTTTTTTTAAACTAAAACCTCAATAGTACAAGTGACAGAAACTACAAAAACAAAAATAGACAAATTGGATTTAATCAAAGTGAAAACCTTCTACATGGCAAAAGAAATAATCATCAGAGTGAAAGGACTCCTACAAAGGAAGAGGAAATATTTGCAGACTATGTGTTTCTGAAAGGGGAGTAATACCCAGAATTTACAAGGAATTTAAACAACTCAACAACAACAACAAAAATAAATAACCCCATTTAAATGTGGGAAAAGGACAAGAATAGACATTTTTCAAAAGAAACATACAAACAATCCAGAAGCATAGGGAAAAAATGCACAACCTCTCCAATCATCAGAGAAATGCTGATTAAAACTACAATGAGATATCATCTTACACCAGTCAGAATGGCTATGATTTAAAAGGCAAAAAATAACAGATCTTGGCAAGGATGTGGAGAAAAGGGAACTCTTTCTTGTACACTCTTGGTGGGAATGTAATAGTCCAACTTCAATGGAACACAGTATGGAAATTTCTCCAAGAACTAAATATAGAACTGCCCTTCATTCTGGCAATCGCATTACTGAAGAAAAAAGAATCATTATACCAAAAAGATACCTGCATTCACATGTTTATCGCATCACTATTCACAATAGCAAAGATATGAAATCAACCTATGTGTCCATCAGAAGATGACTGGATAAAGAAAATGTGGTGCATTTACACAGTGGAATACTATTCACCCATAGAAAGAATGATATCATTTCTTTTGCAGAAACGTGGGTTGAACTGGAGCCATTATCTCATGGGAAACCATTCAGACAGAGAAAGACAAACCTCGCACATGCCCACGCTGAAGTGGAAGCTAAATAATGTATGAAATGATAAACACTGGAGACTCAAGGACGTGGGGGAGTCTTATGGACTCATAGATCTTCATTTGTTTTGGAAAGATAAGTGGCTCTGGCAGGGGGCAGAGCAAGGTGGTGGACCAGAAGGATTTTTCAGCTAAGCTGTCCTAGAATGACTGGGAGAAAGAGAGAACCTAGCCATTCCTGTGGTGGAGACCTTACCCAGAGTTGTAGCTCAGGGAGCACAGCAAGGAGGTGGTGAGCTTGATACAGAGTATGATCTGGAGAAGTGGAAATCTGATGAATTAGGCAAGTGATTGCAACCAGCTGGGATCAGCTGGCCCCCCCACAGAGGAAGCCTTTCCATAGTTTTCAGTTGTTGGGGGAAGCTGCGTGTTGAGTGGAAAGCTTGGAAGAGTGGGTGGGCTTGAACAGTATAAGCAACCAGATTTGAATGCTGGTTGGAGTGGATTTGCCATAGGTTTGGTGACTGGTGAGGTAGCCATACTGAGAATGCCTTGGCCGTCAGGGGGCTACCATTGTGGGAAGGTTGTGAGAAGGTCTTAGCAGGGGCCTAAAGCATGGCCATCTTAATTCCACCTGCCGGAATCAAAACTTCAGTCTTGGGACAGGCTGAGGGACTATGACACCCCACGGGAACTGGAGTCAGGGGGCACTCTGAGAAGGAAATAAAGGGCATCCAAATGGGGACAGAGGAGGTCAAACTCTCACTCTTTGCCAACGATATAATCTTATACTTAGAGAACCCCAAAGCTCAACCACAGACTCCTGGAAGTGATCAAAAAATATAGCAATGTCTCAGGATACACAATCAATGTCCACAAATCAGTAGCCTTTGTATATACCAATAGCAGCCAAAAAGAGAAGATAATCAAGGACACAGTTCTCTTCAAAGTAGCTTCAAAAAAAGAATGAAATACCTAGGAATGTGCCTTATAAAAGAGGTGAAGAACCTACACAAAGAAAATTATGAAACCCTAAGAAAAGAAATAGCAGAAGATATTAGCAAATGGAAGAACACACCATGCTCATGGCTGGAAAGAATCAACATTATCAAAATGTCTATACCACCAAAGCAATCTACAGACTCAACACAATCCCCATTAAAATACCATAAACATACTTTCAAGATTTGGAAAATGTAATTCTTTGTTTTGTGTGAAACCAGAAGAAACCCCATATAACCAAGGCAATTCTTACTAATAAAAGCAAAGTCCAGAGGTATCACCCTACCAGACTTTAGGCTATACTACAAGGCCAAAAATAGAGAAATTGACATTTGGAACTGAACAGAAAAATCAAGAGATGAAACCAACATCTTACAGCTATCTGATCTGTGATAAACCAGACAAGAACATATGTCACGTATCACTTCTGACACTTCTTGCCAGGGCCCAGGACTGGCCAGGTCTCGGGTCTGGCTTAACTAGGTTCCGGGTGCGGACCACTAAGTTACCTTGCTCTGGTACAGTTTCTCTTAGGTGCCTGAGGGCTATCTACCTTAGCTGGAGAGAGAGAGAGAAAAAGAGTGTGAGTCTTAGAGAGAGTAAAGCAGTCTTCTTAGAAAGATAGATCTTAGTCTTCAGCAGAGCTTGGTAATTTTCAGCAGAGATGTGCTGTGCTGGCGTTCTGCAGGCAGGAGAGGAGACAGAGTCATAGCAATTGGGTCCGTGATAGAATGCGCACTCTGCCAACTGCCTTCTCCTCCAGCCTAATATAAGGCTAATCTTGTACCTCTCAACACCACAGGTGTAGAGACTGCCAATTCACCACTGCTCTCATCTTGCAAGCTCTCATGCTTGTTAGGAGAGCCAAATCCCTCTCTATGCCCTTTCCACCCAGGTGTTCCATTATTGAGCAATACAGGTATTTCTTATAACTCTCACTCCTCCTAGCCATAGGCTATATGGGCTACAACAAACATACATTGGGGAAAAGAATCCCTATTCAATAAATGGTGTTAGGAGAACTCTATAATCACATATAAAAGATTGAAACTGGACCCACACCTCTCACCATTTACAAAAATTGATCCAAGATGGATAAAAGATTTAAATCTAAGGCATGAAACAATAAAAAATACACAAAGAAAGTATGGGGGAAACACTTGAAGACATTGGCCTGGGGAAAGATTTTACGAAGAAGACTTCTGTGGCAATTGCAACAACAACAAAAATAAACAAATGGGACTTGATTCAATTGTAGTGTTTCTTCACAGCTAAGGAAACAACAACCAAAGCAAACAGACAATCTTCCAATGGGAAAATATGTTTGCATATTATGTATCAGACAAAAGCTTGATACCTAGGATCTATAGAGAACTCAAATTAATCAACAAAAAGCCCCAAACAATCCCATATATCATTGGGAAAGAGATATGAATAGAACCTTCTCCAAAGCAGATGAATGGCTAACAACCATATGAAAAAATGCTCATCATCCCTAATCATCAGATAAATGCAAATCAAAACTACCCCAAGATACCACCTAACCCTACATCACAGTCTCAAAACTGCAGAAGCTGGCATGGATATGGAGAGAAGGAAACTCTTTTACACTGCTGGTGGGACTGCAAATTAATACAATCTCTTTGGAAGGAAGTATGGAGAATCCTCAAAGAACTCAAATTAGACCTCCCATTTGATCCTATAATCCCATTACTAGGCATCTACTCAGAAGGAAAAAAAATCCTTTCATCATAAGGACATTTGAACTAGACTGTTTATTGCAACTCAATTTACAGTCGCCAAAATGTGGAAACAGCCTACATGCCCTCCAACCCAGGAATGGATTAACAAGCTGTGGTATATGTACACCATGGAATACTCTTCAGCCACTAAGAAAGATGGAGACTTTACATCTTTTGTATTAATGTGGATGGAGGTGGAACACATTCTTCTTAGTGAAGCATCACAAGAATGGAGAAGCAAGAATCCAATGGACATAATTCTAATATGAAGGCAGTAGATGAGCTAATATGGGGACAGGCAGGGGAAAGAGCAAGTAGGGAGAAGTAGGGAAGGAGGGGGGGATAGAGAGGTCACAGTGTATGACTCACCTCTTATTTCAAAGCTTTCCAAGACCCCTATTTTCAGGTTACAAAAACAATCCTAAAAACCAACTTCTACCAAATCACAGGTAATTGACCAAATTAGGCTTCCTAATCACCCATCCTTCCTCGCGCCTCAGCCACCAAACCCCTTCTCCTGACGGGCTCTGGAGGCCATGGGCCTGCCAGCGTCTTCTCCTGTGTCATTCTAATTGGCACTAATTGCTTTGCTAAAATTCAGGCATCAAAAAGGTCTCACCAATCAGTTTCCCCTTTGACCCAGAGTCTGGCTTCTCTGTCAAGTTCAGATATTGCTGATCCACCTGGTGGCTCGTCTGGACAGCTTATTTTGTCTGCGCCTTTTCTTCTTCTACTAAGAACTGAAATGAAGACAAGCTGCTTTCCTGAGCGAGTCTCTTGCCCACTTTGACCCATAAACCAGCTGCTATGTAGGGCCTTGGGTGTGACTCCTGGGGCCTGCGCAGGAATGGGACGCCCAGTGCGGGGCCTTCCACGGGGCGCCCTCCCGGCACCAGCCCTTTCCTTCTCACACCTGGAGGGGAAAGCCAGACTGTCTTGCTGAGCTTTCAACTCTATCACTTTTGTTTCTGTCCCTGAGGTGAAAGATCTGGCAGGTGACAAGAGCGAGGTCACAGCTGATGCTGTCAGAGAGTGGAAAACAAGGGGCCTCAGAGGAGATGAGGCTTAGGAGGATTTTGGTGCACTGCCTGCCCAAATTAATCCACCCAAAGCCACAACATGAACAAAAACGTCTTCTTTCTTGGAGGAGAAAAAAATGCACTAGACAAAGATCCCGAAGGCTCAACCATCCTCTGCCTCAGAGCAGTCGCCCCACTCCACATCCCACAGCGGCCTGTCCCTTCCCAGTTGAGCTCCGAGCAGACCCCATTCTTTGCCAGCAGCACCAAGGTGGTTTCCTTGGTAGGGGCCATCACTCTCATTCCTAACATCCTCCTTGAAAAACCCTGCACCACGAGGGAGATTCTTTTGTCCCCAGAATATTAATTAACCAACTGTGGCAAAGTGTGTTTAGACGTCTGGAAGTGCAGCCCCTGCTGTAAGGGTCACTGTGGGGGAGGGGGCAGCAACACGGGTCTGGGCTGGAGACAGCAGCGCCAGGAAGTCACGGCAGGACCGTGGAGGCAGCGGCCCTCCCGGTCCCCAAAGGAGAGAAATGTCTGGTCAGATGGAACAGCGGGAAGCATGGAGAAAGCTGCTCAGGGAGAGGAAAGCCAGGAGGAGCCAGTGCGGCTGGGAGAGAGCCAGAAAGGGAGGATCCGAAAGGGAGAAAGATTTGGACTTCAGCTCACAGAGGGCTGAATTCTCAGGGCAGCTCCCCCCCTCACTTGTACCGAACTGTTCTGAGATGGCTCATCCTGTCTGTCAAATGGGGGGTTAACGTCCTCCGAACGGTGGCACGGAGGAATTTATGAGACTTGGAAGAGGTTTTAATTCAGATATTTCTCACAACAGCTGTAAAGGCAGAGGCTGCTATAACCATCCCTATATTACACACAGGGATGTAAATTGTAAAGCAGGTGAAAACGCAGCTACTACATCATCAATGTCAGCCCCTCTCCCCACCTGTAAGCCCCTGGGGAAGAATTGGGGAGAGGGCAGAACAGCCAGGGGAGTGCCTGGAAATCAGCTTGTGTTTATCAGGGGAGCGCTTTCCTGTCATCTTATTTTCTGATGCCCCCTTCAGCCCTCACTCATGCCAAGAGTCTTCCCTGCATAACTTTTCATAGAAAGTTTTCCTCTGAATTGATGCCAGGAGGCTGATATATATATATATATATTGCAGTGTTTGGCCGGGGCTGGGTTTGAACCCACCACCTCCAGTATACAGGGCCAGCGCCCTACTCCTTTGAGCCACAGGGGCCGAGGAGGCTGATATTTTTATGGACTGGTTGCTTTAACACATGAGAGTGGAGAGGTAGAGACATTTACATACATATTTGTAAAGAATTTGGTTAAAAGTCATCTAATCGGAATTCTGATCAGATCCACCAAACGTGCATATATGCAGAGACACACATGCAGGGACAGACAGACAGACGCCCCACGGTGACAAACGATAGGCATACGAGGGATGTGACAGGAGAGAAAGCAGAAAGAGCTCAACTTGCAGGACAGGGAGGTGGCCCGAGAGGCTGCAGGAGGCATCGAGGGAGGGTCCCCCGTAAGCCAGGCAGGAGGCGACTTGAAGGAAGTGACGTGGAGTGAAGCTGAGGGGTTGGAGGACTTGGGACTTGGCTGTCTGAGGGAAAGGAGAGAGAAGCAGAGTGGGAGAGGGGACGGGTAGACGCCCTGTATCTGGGTCGCTGACTGAGACGAGGACCCAGCTGGGGCCATAGTTTGGGGCATGAGGCGGACGTGGAAAGAAGAGGCAATCTGGTTCTGTCTCAAGTGGGACGTGGGGCCGAGACCGCATGGCAGGGGCAACAGCAGTGAGATGTGCTAGTCTGGGGATCAGAGGGGCAGTTTGGGCTGAAGACAGGGATAGGGGCCCATGGACGCAGAGAGGAGGCTATCTAGAGCCTGACGAGCCCCGTTCTTTGGCAGTCTCTGGGAATCAGCTTCTGTTTTTGTGTACACATCAGCTCCAAGGAATGGTTTATAGGAGGGATTGTCAAGCAAAGTGCTCTACAAAATGCAAATGGAAAGCTGGCGGATCACTGCAGATGACAGAGGTGGACATATGACCCCCATGCTGGAGAGCCACCGTGACAAGTCTGCTTCTTCTATGCTTAACTGTGAGTCCCCTCAGCCTCCCCAGACAAAGCACATCATCTTGACTCACATTCTACAAAGGCTTTGAGTAAATATCAGAGACTTTGCCAAGTTCAGCTGAGACAGTCTCATTGAATATGACAAATAGATTATTGCTTCCTTTCTCTGCCAACTGTTCCTTCCTTAAAATAGTAAAGATGTGACACTAATAATAGTGACAACTAATATCTGTGCTTATCATGTTCTCGGGCGCGTGCTACACACTTGGCATGAATCGCCTGATTTTATTCTCATGAAATCCTAACGAGGTTGAAGTATCAGCTATCATCACCGTGATTCTGTGTCACAAATCACCCCCGAAACTCAGTGGCTTAAAACCACAGCCATTCCTTGTCCCACATCTGCAGACTGGCTGGGCTGCCTCGCCTGCTCTAGGCCAAGCTTCTCTGGGCTGTTCTACTTCCCACTGCCAGTCTGGACTCACCCAGGATTCCTTCTGCATTCACCTTCCCTCTGCAGCCCCAGCTTGTAGGGAAAGCAGCAGTAGTATCCAGGAAGGATGCTTCTAGAGAAATCATGATGCCTCTTAAGGTCTAGGCTTAGAACCAGCAGCCATTTTTAATTTTCAATGGCAGCCCATCTGCTTGCAGGTGCTCTTAATAAATCTCTGCTATGAACCCTAAAAAAAAACCACCCAAAAAATAAAAAACAAACAAAAAAACTGGCAGCCTCTCCCTTCTACCCATGGCCGAAATGAACAACAAGCCCAAGGTTCTGCTCACGGGGCACAGAAGGAAGGGTAAAGACCTAGGGCCAATCATTCAACCTACCACAACCGGGAATCTTTATCCTTCCCATTCGACAGATACAGAATTCTTTACATAGAGGTTAAACTTAATGTTTATCCTTTCATTATGAATTCATTTTATCATTTTATTAATGTGCCAGGTGATATTTCCAAACCTGCCAGACCAGGAATTCACGGCATCGCCCCTGTGGTGGAGGACCCACAGTGTGCACTGTGGGAGAGACAGATTCGGTCGGACAGCGGCCTCCGCAGCAGAAGGCTCTGCCAGACACCGGAGGGGCTTAGAAAGGGAAGACTCCAGGAAGGGAGGAGGTGACGTGAGAACTGAGTTTGAGGAAGAAGCAGTGTTTTGTAAAGGAAAGTAGACAAGTCTGTTGTGAGTAGAGGGCCCAATGTGTCCCACACTGAGGTGTCTAAACAAATGAGAATCCACAAGATTATATTAAACACAAGAACAACGTTCTCCGTGCAGTTGGAGTTGGAATTGGAGGCAACAGAAGGGGAGTCATCCAGCAAAACCAGCATGAAGTGAGGTGTAATTGAAGACCCTGACATCAGCACACAGGCACGCACAGCGCACGCAGGTGCACACACACACCCGCATACGGGGTGGCAGTCTCAACTCCCGGGATAGGTGTTTTTAGAGGGAAAAGAAAAAAGAGCATGGAAGCAATTTCAGCCACTTTCTCTAATTGCTCATCTGATCGCCCCGAGGGGTAGGATTTCACCCAGGGTGTCACGCAGTGCAATTCACCCTGACACCTGTGACCCTCGCCATCTCTCAGTATGGTTTTCACTCTCCCATGGACGCCTCCCTTACCATTGTCTCTGAATTCCTGTTGGCCCGCTGCGCATGACTGCTTCAAGGGGGTTTCGTCATGGGGTCCAGATGACTCGGGAGGCTGAGGGGTCACTTTGAAGTGTCCCACAGCTCCGCTCTGGTGGGTCACAGGTCTCAGTCTTCAGGAGCCTGAACAAGAGTGAAACTAACAGCGTGTGGTTTCCCTGCCTCTCCTCTGGGGTGCAGAGCCGGGCACCAGACACAGACGCTAACCAACATTTCCCACAGCCTTAGAAAACAGTGAGGAGAGGAAAATCCCTAAAAATGGGAAACATTTTTAAATGTCTATTTTTTTAATTTAATTTTGATTAAATCATAACTGTATACATTTATGGGGTACAATATAATGATTTGATACACAGTGTGGAATGCTTAAATCAAACTGATTCATGTACCCATCATCTCATTTACTTGTTTTTTGTGGTAAGACATTTATAATATGCTCTTAGTTGTTTTGAAATGTACCCTGGCATTGTGCACTTTAGATGAGATCCCGCCAAATACCCTCCCTCCCCTCCCCTTCCCCTCCCCTCCCCCTCCCCTCCCCCTCCCCTCTCCCTCCCCTCCCCTCTTTCTTTCTGGACTATATTTGTGTTTTTTCATTCATATGAATGTGTGATTATATACTGGTTTTATAATTGTATTGAGTACACTGGATTTTTTTTTTCATTCTTGAGATACTTAAACTAAGAAGAATATGTTCCAGCTCCATCCAGGTAAACATGAAAGATGTGAAGTTTCCATCTTTTCATGGCTGCATAATATTCCATGATATGCATATACCACAATTTGTTAATCCATTCAGGGGTTGATGGGCATTTGGGCTGCAATAAACATTCTAGTCCAAACGTCTAATTTGTAAAAATGATTTTTGTTCCTCTGGGTAGATACCTAGTAATGGAATTGCAGCATCAAACAGTAGGTCAACTTTTAGTTCCTTGAGAGTTCTCCATACTTCTTTCCAAAAAGTCCATATATTAGTTTGCAGTCCCACCAGCAATGTAGAAGTGTTCCCTTTGCGCCACATCCACGCCAACATCTGCAGTTTGGGGATTTTGTGATGTGGGCAAATCTCACTGGAGTTAGGTGATATCTCAGAGTGGTTTTGATTTGCATTTCTGTGATGATTAAAGATTATGTATAAAAATTGATTCTCACTAGATAAAAGATTTAAATTTCAGACAAGAAACTATAAAAATACTATAAGAGAGCACAGGGAAAATGCTTGAAGGTACTGGCCTGGGAAAATATTTTATGAGGTGGACTGTCCTGGCAACTGAGGCAACAACAAAATATATTACTGGGCTCTGATCACACTGAAAAGCTTCTGCACAGCTAAGGGCACTGCAGGTAAAGCAGACAGACAGCCTTCAGCATGGGAAAAGATTTATGCAGGTTATGATTCTGATAAAGGTCTGACAACTAGAAACTACAGAAAACTCGTATTAACCAATAAGAAAATAACAAACCACTGATTTCTTTGTGGGCAAGAGACTTGCGCAGAAACTTCTATGAAGATGCCAGGAGAATGGCCAACGAACTCAGGCATAAAGGTCTATTTTTTAATGAACAGTTCTTGCTTATTAAGAACCCAAGTGTGCTTGATTCCAAGGCCTGAAAACCTTCCGCTAGCCCAGACCCATCCACAAAGGCACCCTGGTCTCCAGCTCTCTGTTTTGCTAAGCAGTCAGGACAGTCTGACAGAGAGTGGGGCTGACGGACAACCAGGACCTGACACCCACTCCACCACGCACTTTCCAGGAAGCACCGGGCAGCTTCCAGACTTCTCAGAGTCTCAGTTTCCTGATCCCTGACAAGGATAATCAGGGTTATAGCTTATCGTGAGGACAAAATGAGGTGATACATGGGAGACGTTCTCTGATTCCAGCAGCACGACTGGATCGGAGCGTCTGCATGCCCTATGATGTCCTCATGGAGAAGATGTTCACTGATTCCAGCAGCATGGCTGGATCAGAGCATCTGCGTGCCCTGTGATGTCCTCATGAAGAAGATGTTCACTGATTCCAGCAGCACAGCTGGATCGGAGCATCTGCGTGCCCTGTGATGTCCTCATGGAGAAGATGTTCACTGATTCCAGCAGCACGGCTGGACCGGAGCGTCTGCGTGCCCTGTGATGTCCTCATGGAGAACATGTTCACTGATTCCAGCAGCACGGCTGGATCGGAGCGTCTGCGTGCCCTGTGATTTACTCATGGAGCTCTCCTTGGGAAGAGACCAGTGAGGACAGAGGGGAGATGGAACCATGTGAGAATGGGGTCAGGCAAAGCCCTGCCCACTAGAGAAGAGGTAGTGGAGCTTCCGCTCCCTTGACCTAACTAGTGACCATCGTACAGAAAGGGAGAAGAGAGACTTGGCTTAATGTCCACACTCACCTGGACAAGGTGGCTTCAGGCACCGGGCAATCCCCTGCAGAAGGATGCAGGTGTGAGCCATCAGCTGAAGCACCCCCTGCCCCCGAGCACACCAGTCAAACTTGTCACAAGGAACCTGGGGTACCTGTGAGGATGCCAGCAGCTCCTGGCACAGTCCACCCCCACACATTCATTTCATCACTGCAGAGGACTTTAGTGGGTCACCATGTCTGGTGCCACTTTCCCTGCAGTGACATGGAGAGGAGAAAGGGAAGATAGCAGAGCAGGATGGTGTGATGCTGTGTTGTGAAGACCGGGTCTCTGGATTCAGACACTGAGTCCAAGCCTTGGCTTCCCTGACCTGCTCTCTGACATTGTGAAATTTATGTAAACTGACATTTGCTTCCTTATCTACGGAATGAAGACCGCAGTGAGGTGAACAGCGGGCTCCCTGAATATGTGCCATCTGGCACCTCGGAATGTGACCTTATCGTTTGCAATAAAGGTATTTTTGGATGCAATTAAGAAAAGGATCTCCAGATGACAGAATCCTGTATTAGGGTGGCCCTAAGCCCCAGGGTGACTACCCTTTAATACACAGAAAAGGAGAAGTCCCAGAGACACAGGAAGGAAAGGCCACGTGAAGACAGACAAGAATCGGCGTGCAGCTGCAAGCCGAGAATTGCCAAAGTTTGCCACAAGTCACCAGAAGATAGACAGGCTGGAACTGAGCCTCCCTCTGGCCTCCAGAAGGAACTGACTGCACTGACATCTTGATTTTGAACTTCTCCCTTCCACACTGTAAAAAAAAGTTGATTTTAATTGCCTGTTTGTTGCAATTCACAAAGACAGAGCCAGTAAACTAATTATGTAATATACACAACTGTTGTGCGGATTAAATCACACAACAATGGCATCCATAGGGACATGGGTTCTCCCATAGGGAGAACATGTGGTGTGTGTTTTTATCTTCCTAAGAAACTTCCCTAGGATAATGGCCTCCAGTTTCCTCCAAGTTGATGCTAAATACATTATTTCCTTCTTTATGTGATGAGTAATATTCCACGGTGTGTGTGTGTGTGTGTGTGTGTGTGTGTGTACTGGTGTATACCCTCACATCTTCTTTATCCACTCATCAGCCGATGGACACCGAGGGTGACTCCATATCTTTGCCATTGTGAACGTACGAGTGCTGGTGTCTTTTTTATATTAACATAATGACTTATTTTCCCTTGGGTAGATACTCAGGAGTAGGATCCCTGGATTGAATGGTAGATCTATTCTCAGTTATTTGAGGAATCGCCATACTGTTTTCCATATAAGTTGTACTAATTTACATTCCCTTAAATCTATTGAAGTAATTCTTTAAAATATATGTATAAATAAAGCTAAAAGAAAACGCAGAAGTCACTCAGTAGGTGACTGAAGGAATTTTAAAGGAACCACATTGTGTCTCATTCAGACACGTTAAGGCTAAGCTGGACTGTCCTCCAATGTCAACATATCAAGAGCCATCTACGTAATAGCAGGGCTACTTCACTGATAATTTTCAGCAAATAATATTTGAAGGACTTTCCATGTAGATTATATTATAGGTACCCCCAACTCCAGATGGCAAATAGGGACCCGAAACAGCACATCAAGTTCCACTGTTCTTCCCTCTTTGTTTCAGACGTGGCTGAATATTTTTTCTCAGGTTCATTTCTCTC
>CAUYRH010125024.1:0-15513 GCA_963574655.1 Perodicticus potto | reverse complement strand
CAGTACCCTCATGAGTTAGGAAAAAGTAGAAGTAAATTTTCTTTTAGAATGAAATAAAATGTTCAATTCTTCTTCTTCTTTTTTTTTTTTTGGAGAGACAGAGTCTCACTTTGTCACCCTCGGTAGAGTGCCATGGTGTCACAGCTCACAGCAACCTCCAGCTCTTGGGCTTAGGTGATTCTCTTGCCTCAGCCTCCTGAGTAGCTGGGACTACAGGCGCCCTCCACAACGCCCGGCTATTTTTTCGTTGCAGTTTGGTTGGGGCTGTGTTTGAATCTGCCACCCTTGGTATATGGGGCCAGCACCCTACCCACTGAGCCATAGGTGCCGCCCAAAATGTTCAATTCTAAAATGAATTAAAATTACATTTTTTAAAACTCGAAAACTTGGTAGCGCCCGTAGCTCAAGCAGCTAAGGCACCAGCCACATACATCAAAGCTGGCAGGTTGAAATCTGACACAGGCCTGCCCCAAAATGACAACTACAACCAAAAAATAGCCAGGCGTTGTGGCGGGTGCCTGTAGTCCCAGCTACTCAGGAGGATAAGGCAAGAGAATTGCTTAAGCCCAGGAGTTGAGGTTGCTGTGAGCTGTGATGTAATGGCACTCTACCCAGGGCTGTAGCTTGAGGCTCTGTCTCAAAAAAAAAAAAAAAATTTGAAAACTTAAAATATTACTGAGAAACAAATTAACAAACAGAACCTAGTCCTTTTATGTTCCTGTGTAGGTTGCAAAGAAAACTTTGGGATTCAAAATAAGAATTTACTGAATGGGCTTGGCGCCTGTGGCTCAATGGGATAAGGCGCCAGCCACGTACACCTGAGCTGGCAGGTTCGAATCCAGCCCGGGCCCACCAAACAACAATGACAGCTGCAATCAAAAAATGGCCGGGCATTGTGGCGGGCGCCTGTAGTCCCAGTGGAGGCGGAGGCAGGAGACTCGCTTGAGCCCAGGAATTGGAGGTTGCCATGAGCTGTGATGCCACGGCACTCTATCCAGGGTGACAGCTTGAGGCTCTGTCTCAAAAAAAAAAAAAAAAAAAAAAAGAATTTACTAAATGATAATGATATCGCAAAAATTAGAGCAGGAATAATAAAAAACAGCTAGTAAATATAAAACAAAATTGCAAAAGTACTGGGAACAAATAATGAGTTAATCTCTGCAAATGCACTTCTTTTCTTTTTTATTGTTTGGGATTCACTGAGGGTACAAAAATTAGGTTAACACTGATTTCATTTGTTAGGTAAAGTCCCTCTTGTAATTGTGTCTCATCAGAGATGTGCTGTACACTGTGATCCCCCAACCCCTCCTCCCCCGACCCCGCTCCCTCATTCCCTACCCCACTTGTATTAGCTCATTTACTGCCTTCCATTCTTGTGATGCTTTGCTAAGAAGAAAAGTCTCCATCTTTTTTGATGGCTGAACAGTATTCCATGGTGTACATACACCACAACTTGTTAATCCATTCCTGGGTTGGTGGGCATTTAGGCTCTTTACACATTTTGGCAATTGTAAATTGAGCTGCAATAAACAGTCTAATGTCTTTATGGTAAAATAATTTCTTTTCTTCTGGGTAGATGCCCAGTACGGGGATTACAGGATCAAATGGAAGGTCTAATTTTAGATTTCTTTGAGAATTCTCTGTACTTCCTTCCAAAAAGGTTGTATTAGTTTGCAGTCCCACCAGCATGAAAATGCAGTTCTTTCTTTCTTTCTTTTTTTTTTTTTTTTTGAGAAAGAGCCTCAAGCTGTCACCCTGGATAGAGTGCTGTGGCATCACAGCTCACAGCAACCTCCAATTCCTGGGCTGGAGAGTCTCCTGCCTCCACCTCCCAAGTAGCTGGGACTACAGGCGCCTGCCACAACGCCCGGCCATTTTTTGGTTGCAGCCGTCATTGTTGTTTGGCGGGCCCAGGCTAGATTCGAACAGGCCAGCTCAGGTGTACGTGGCGGTGCCTTAGCCTATTGAGCCACAGGCACCGAGCCACAAAATGCAGTTCTTTCCAGAATACACATCACACATTCCCTTCGCCATCAGAGTGATAAAGTAATAACACATCATATAGTTTCTGAACTGACCCTCGGTGAGAGGGATAAAGGCAAATAATGCTTAACTTGGGCGGCGCCTGTGCTCAGTGAGTAGGGCACCGGCCCCATATACTGAGGGTGGTGGGGTCAAACCTGGCCCCGGCTGAACTGCAACAACAACAACAAAAATAATGCTTAGCTTTACTGACAGCTGTTCTGAACATAAAGACTCCCAAGGGCTCCCTGAATCCTCAGGCCATGCTTGAAGGTCTGCTCACTGTTCCAGATGTTTGAACCCACCATCAAGGTGTTCTAAAAGTCATCTCTGAAAATCACTTCTTCATTCTTTCCATTTTGCAACCCTAAAGCAGGAATGACAGTTCCCTGACGATGCTCCTCATCCAAGCCATGTTCTGTGTCTTCTTTGAAGGTTAATTCTGGTGTCCTTTGTCCTGTCATATAGATAAGGGCAAGGGTAAGGAAGTGGAAGAATGGTGGACACTTTCATTGCATGAAATAAATTGACTGATTCATTTTCTGATCTTTTTTTAATTAAAGAAGTGTATGCTTTTGGTTTAAGGCTAGGTTTTATTGGTATAGAATCTCATTCCTTCATCCATTTTGGCTGGCAAGAATGAAGATTTTGAGAACGTCAGAACTTTTCTTTTGAGGGTCTTACTGCTCATGCTTAACTGTGGGAAAACCTGGCTAGACGGTCACAGGGACACAGTCTCAGCTTCCTCTCACCAAGCGTGACAGCAGTGCTGGATGTGTTCCCACCCCACCTTCCCCCATTAGTATACCACAGACATCACCAGTTGAGAAACCAGAGCTCTCTCAAACACTGCCTTTAACGTTGTCATTAGGATTAAATTGCCTATCAAACAAGGTGGTTTTAGGCCGGGCACGGTGGCTCATGCCTGTAATCCCAGCAGTCTGGGAGGCCAAGGTGGGTGGATTGCCTGTGCTCACAGGTTCAAGAGCAGCCTGAGCTAGACCGAGACCCCCCCATCTCTTAAAAAAAATAGCCAGGCATTGTGGCAGGCACCTGTAGTTCCAGCTACTTGGAAGGCTGATTAGTGCTTCATAATGAATAGGAAAGTTAACGTTAAATTCTGCTGATGTAAGTTTTTCGAAAATGTTGCTTCCTTTTTTTTTTAACCTTTGCTTATGTTTTATTTTGTATGTAATTCTGTCCATGACAGGTTTATTTTAGGACAGTGGAACTTATAGAAGAGCCTATAAAAGGGTCTCCCGGTCTAAGTTTCTACTTCAAAATTAATGGATTTCCCATATTTCTGAAAGGCTCTAACTGGATCCCAGCAGATGCCTTCCAGGATCGAGTAACCTCTGATGTGTAAGTTTTTGTCTTTGTTTTCTTGTTCCTCTTTTATTAACAGTTCCACAAAGGTTAAGAGTGTGTACACTGTTCTGGTGACGGACCGGTACACTAAAAGCCCTGACTTCAGCATTATATATCTATTCGCCCATAGAACAAAAAAACACTTATACCCCCTAAATCTATTGAAAGGTTAAAAAGTGTGGGGAAAAAGTTGCTTGGTTTTTACTTTCTTTAGTCCCAGGAAAAAAAGTGGTATGGAAGTCTAGGTGATAGAAACTTTACAATGGACAGAATTTTAAAACTGTATATTCTTGAGTAGGGTGCTGGCCCCATATACTGGAGGTGGCCGATTCAATCCCAGCCCCTGCCAAAAATTGTAAAAACGTATATTCCCTTCTTGGAAAAATTGGATCACTGAAGCCATCCAAATTTTAGAAAACTATTATATATTTACTCCAAAGAAAGTAGAAAATGACTAATTTATATTTGGGATGATTAGTTCCTACGAAAAAAGATTATTAAATTCAACTGTTTTCTGTGTTTCAAAGGGTACCTTAGATGTTTTTGAGCATGGTATTGAAAGATGGGAACCCATATTTACCTTTTTAGGCTAAGATATTTGCATAGTCTTTTACTTTTACTTTAACTAAAGAACTGAAAAAAAACTTGGATGGGGGAGAAGTAGGTCTGAGGCTACAAAGGAGCAGATATGCAGGATGAACAGTCTAGAGATCTAAGGTGCAGCGTGAGGATTGTAAGTAAAGAAATTGTACTGTACATGGGATTCATGCTAAAGGAGTAGATTTTAGCTGTCTTTGCCAAAAAAACCCAATAAAAAGGTAACTGTGTGAGAAGATGAATATGTTAATTTGGTTCACCATAGTGCCCTTTTTGCTGTCTGTCTATATCCCATAATATCATGTCATATACCTTAAATATACACAATGACTTTTTTTTTTGCAGTTTTTGGCCCAGGCTGGGTTTGAACCCGCTACCTCTGGCACATGGGGCTGGTGCCCTACTCCTTTGAGCCACAGGTGCCACCCTAACAATGACATTTCTTTAAAAACAAAACAAACTCTTACAAATTCTTGGTCCAGGAAAAAAAAAGTATTTTTATGAGGCTTTGAGAATAGAAGTTTAGAAGAAAATAATATTTACTAATTGGATCTATACACTTTTATCTTTGTGATAGTGAAAATAAGCTGTGAATTGAAAATAAACACATTTTAACTTATCATCAAAATTAAATAACATTTTAACTCATCTATAAATGTATAAATATGCATCATATGTTATTTGATGTTTAAAATATAACCGTGGTTAGCAAGGAAAGCCTAATTCTGCCAGAAGTTGTAATAATTTCCTTTTACTTCAATAAGTATATATTATTTTAGATTTTGTAAAAAAATGAGATTCTACAGACACAGATGCAGAATAAATTGCTGTGTCTTTTCCTTTTCAAATGCTCTTCTCCCCTCCCAGCTGGGTTGGCTGTGGTTGTGCAGCTGGACCAATTGGTAGGCCTTCTTCTGGTGTCTTTGCAGAGACCACAGTGCGCTGGGTCCCCCACCAGCCCATTATTTGGCTTCCTAATTCATTTCTAGGCAGTGTTTTGGGGACAAAGGGAGGGTCTGTGTTCTTAAACTGGCTGTCAGTGTGTAGATTTTCCTGAGGGTATTGTGAATAGGAACTGGACAGAGTAGGAAGGAAGTTTATAGAGATAGAAGTACTGGGCTAGAGGAGTGGTAAACAGGGCGATAAGGGTGAGCTTGGCATTGATATTCAAGCTTTGATTTTTGTTTTATAGTTTGAAATGATTAAGTAAAATTAGCACATCCTTTCCAAGGCTTACCACTGTACTTTTTTCTTTTTTTTTTTTTGAGACAGAGTCTTACTGTGTCACCCTGGGTAGCGTGCCTTGGCATCGTAGCTCTAACTCTTGGGCTGAAGCAATCCTTTTGCCTCAGTCTCCCAAGTAGCGAGGACTATAGGTCCCCATGACAACACCTGGCTAGTTTTTCTATTTTTAGTAGAACAAGGACTCGCTCTTGCTCAGGTTAGTCTTGAACTCCTGAGCTCAAGCAATCCACTTACCCCAGCCTCCCATAGTGCTCGAATTACAGGATGAGCTACTGAGCCCAACCACTACTGTATTTTTTATAGGAATGAATATAAAACAAAAATTTAGTTTTAAAAATAGTATAGAATTATAGCCCTAATAATTAAAAACTAAATTAAGAAAAAATAGTATAACATTACTGAAAAATTAGCAAGCAGAGAAAAGATATCACCCATCGTTTTTCTATTTGTTTATGTGTTTTCAGTTAATGTATAAATAATTTTATCTCACTTCCTTTAACTTGCATCATATCCAAAGCGTCATAGTTTTAAAGTGTGTGTTTCTAACAGAGATTTGAAATGTGTTTATCACAATCTGTTTTTTAACTCTTAAAAAAAAAAGTCCCACTGTTTCCAATTAGCATTTATATGTGAAATGTCTGCGGTAGGTTACGTCTCCTGCTGCAGTCTGCTGTGGACGCTAACATGAATACTCTCCGGGTGTGGGGAGGAGGAATTTATGAGCAGGATGAATTTTACGAACTCTGTGATGAACTAGGAATAATGGTGAGTAGTTGACCTCCAGTGTTCTGAGTAGAAGATGTTGCTCCTTCCTTCTTTCCTCTGAGCCAGGAATGATGTCCCATTTTTAGCTAAAGCAATAAATGGCATCTTGTAAAACCAGAGCCATAGTTGATAGCAATGACCATAAATATTTAATTATTTTTAAATTATTTTCAACTTTCTATAAATTAGTTATATCTAGGTATATATCCACCTACATTTTCTTTACAGTTTTCTTTGAGTTATATAGGTCCGGATAAAAAAGATAAAATATATAAAAAAAATGTAACTAAAAAGGAGCTCTGATAAAACCTAGAACGAAGAAAAATAATAAAACTGAGTAAAGAAAAAATGTGTTTAGTACTGTTACATACTCCCAACATGTTTTGCAATGCTGAGGATTAAGCAAGGAGTGATATTATTTTAGTTCTAATAGGATGGCTCTAAAATATACAGAAAGCCACAGAGGAGTAGTAATTATAATAAGGGTAATACTGATGGTCATGATCACGATGACAGTCTTCTAAGTCTGTTATTCATTCAGTGCCAAGCGTAAGTGCTCTGTATATGTCACTTCATGTTTATCTCCATGCCCGTCTGATGAGGTGGTTACTGTGTCTTCTATCCCCGTTGGCAGATAAGGAAACTGACATAGGAGAGGTTCAATACCTTCTCTAAACTCACGCGGCCCCTACGTGGGGGACTCAAGATTCCAACCCAGGCAGGCTGCTTCAGAGGCTGTGTTCTTAATCATTGCATCCCACAGCCTCGCTGCAAAGGGACTCGCATGTTTTCATCACTAAAACATGCATGTAGTAATCCTTTTGGCCATGAAAATTTAATTTCTTTATAAATGAGCATGATTTTTTAACAGTCTGGTTTCTCTCTCCATAGCAAATGCCAAGTAACAATTAGAATGAATTAGCAGTGAAGAGGGGCAGGGGAGCTTTATTTTGTTTTCCTTCAACATGCTCACTTGTTGCTTTTTCTTGAATTTTCCTTGCTTTCCTTTCTTTTCTACCCACCTAACATTATCTCTTCTCTGGTTTGCACATGGTTTTGTGCAGTTCTGGGAAGTTCTGAGGTCCGGGAGCAACTTCCCTGGTACCTTTTTGTGTAGTGATGCTCAAATGATCATACTCATCAAGCTGACCTGAGTTTTCATGAAAGACCCAGAGCTCAGAATGAAGATTTTCTTTGAGTGTAATAAAACTTATGGAAGTGCTTTCTTGCTTTTTATTCAATTTGATAGATATGGCAGGATTTTATGTTTGCCTGTGCCCTCTATCCAGCTGATCAAGGCTTCATTGATTCCGTGAGAGTGGAAGTTGCTTACCAGGTATGTGTTATTCCAAGAAGAAAATAAAATGGGTATGTTTTAGTTTTGTCTTTTGTTAAATCTCTCCGTTTTTCTTTTCATGTTCCATAAAATATGGAATTACACTGTCAGGTAATTGACACTGTAGGTGATTCCTGTCAGCGTCATGTGCTGACAACGCCCAGATTTATCTCCAGTCCTGACTTCTCTGCTGACTTCCTCCTTATGATACCCAACTGATACCTGGTGCCTCTGCTTGGAGGTTTAACGGACTTCTCAGATATCACAAGTACAAATCAAACTTACGTGACCTCCCCCAATCTTGTTTCTCCTGTTGTTTACCACACCTCAGCAAGGGGCACCACCGCTCTTTGAATTTGTTCAGGACAAAAATTTAAATTGATTCTCGATTTCTTAATTTCTTGTACATTCCACATGTTCCCACTTACAGTATGCATATTCATGAATATATAAATGCATGCAAATGGAAAGGCCTGGGAATAATGGCCAACCTGGTAGTATCTTATATTGAAATAATTTTTCTCATAAAGAGAAAAGCTTCTTAGAGCATGACTGATTTTAGATTTGGGATGGGAATTATGCTAGATGATCCTGGAATATCTTTTTTTTAAAAATGGTAATAGTATTTATTACGAAACCATCAACTGATAACTTGAGTCGCAGATCTGAGGCTTATCAGCCCTCAACTGAATATACTGGGTTTTTTTTGTTTGTTTGTTTGTTTTTTTGTAGAGACAGAGTCTCACTTTATTGCCCTCAGGAGAGTGCTGTGGCATCACACAGCTCACAGCAACTCCAATTCCTGGACTTAGGCGATTCTCTTGCCTCAGCCTCTTGAATAGCTGGGACCACAGGCGTCCACCACAACTGCCCGGCTATCTAGTGTTTTTGTTGTTGCATTTTGGCGGGCCTGGGTTTGAACCCGCAGCCCTTGGTATATGGGGCCGGTGCCTTACTGACTGAGCCACAGGCACCGCCCAACTGAATATACTGTTGCAGCGAGGTCTGTATACATACAGAGTGACTGCTTGGAAACACAGGTTGGAATGCATTACCTCTGCCCCGGATCTTAAATGGATGGCATGGGTTTCCATGTAGAATCAGAGAGGTATTTTTGGCAACATAAGAAAATGCTGACATGCACTCCTAAAATACAGTTTAGGAACCAACTTGTGAATGTAGTAGGCATCATACGTTAGCAAGATATTACTGAAACATTCACCGGGGTCATTCACCAGCATTCATGACACATGATCCCAGAAGATCATCCCTAGAGTTTGCAAGAGTATGCAGAAATACTGAGCTGATTTTATAGTGCTCTGCCACACGTCACAGATGGGAACAGAGTCATTTTCTTGGTACCATCAGGTAGAGCCACTATGTGAAATCAGCCACTCTGACTTCAGTTTCTCATGTCTGACTGTCTGCTAGATTTTGTGCAGTGTTGATATACAAAAAAAGAAAGACTTTGATTTCTTCTCGAATGATGAGTCTGCCACCTGAGACAGGTTACTTTACCTCTTGAGTCCCATTCTCTTTGTCTATAAAACTAGTAAGATCTTATTCGTCTTGCAGAACTCTTTTGAAGATGTACATGTATCAGGATAATGCATGTAAGCAATATAAAAGCAACATGGAATACTAACTGTCCCATTAGCGCCACCAATGCGCGTGTCTTAAAAGTAAATCCTTGTCTTTCACCCAATGTACTGTTCAAAACTTTTCATTTTGACTGGATATCTGAGCACCATCTTTGATATTTCCTGCTTTCTCATCTCCCATATCCAGTTGGTTTTAAAGTACAGCCAGTTTTTTGATACCGGTATTTCTTGTTCTTTGCGCTCACCTTCCCGTTCTGACTACCTGAGTCCAAATGCTCATTTTCTCCCCCCTCAACTATTGCATCTGTTTTGTAACTGACCTTTGTAGCATTGGTTTCTCCCAAGGTGAGTGCACACTCGATAGAGCTGTCAAAGTCATCTTCCCCGACACACTCTATGTCATACCACACTCCTGTGCTGTAGCCCACATGCTAATGTGTCAGAAGAAAGGGACACATTTGAGTCTGTCCAGTGCATGACAAAACGGGATCCTTTAGCCTTTATGTAGGGCCAGTTCAGGTGAGCAGGCTAGGCCTCACGTGGCCTGGTTTGCAGACTGAGTCTCTAATTTTTCTTTTATATTTAGATATATCCAGTAACTTACATAATGTTAGTGGATTTCTCAGGATGACATTCATAGTTTATTTCAGGAGACATGATTTTGATTTCTGTAACTTGTTTTCCTTGGAGTATTCCACATGTTTGTAGCTTGCAGCGCCCCTCTAGTCCTCCCTTCTCTTTTTCTCCTCTGGTTTTTTGATCTCAGTGGCAAGTGCATGGGAACGTCAGTCCCTCTTCCAGTGGGAGTATTTGCTCTGCCTCATTTGTTTCTTCACACTGAACGTCAACTTCCTCTTGTGAACTAACCCCTGAATGTCTCCTGCCTTTTGTATTTCTTGTAATCTCTTTGTGGCAATGCAGATAGTGATGAGTTTGTTTCTTTTTTAATAAAAAGGGCTTATGTTTTCTTTGGTTTTTTTTTTTTTATATAGCAACAAAGAGAATCCCTATCTTTTTGGTGTTTATAAAATCTAGTTACAAAGAATCTTGGAGAATTCTTAAAATATAGTCCCACAGCTAACACGATTAACCATTTTCAAATGAGTTTTGGGGCACATAAGAATTTCTGAATAATTATAGCTCTTGAGTTTCGTTAAGTATTTGAAAAGTATTTTATGTTTTCGGAAATTTCAGATCAGGAGACTGAAATCTCATCCTTCTATCATCATATGGAGTGGCAATAATGAAAATGAAGCGGCCCTGATGACGAACTGGTATCATATCAATCCTGTTGACCTACACACCTACATTAAAGACTATGTGACACTTTATGTGAAAAACATCAGAGAGATGGTCTTGGCAGTAAGTAATGGTTTCTAATGCAGTAGAATTTAAGAGTGTGCTTTTAAAATGGGGAGCATGAATACTGGTGTGTTTTATGCCCCTTGTCAGGGCAGTCTTCAGCCGTGTGATTTGAATACAGAGCGTGACATTGTCATGCAGTGGGTGAGAGGCTTCATGGCCTGTGGACTCCTTTGAGGACCACCCTCCCTCTGGCACTCTCCTCTCTCCAGTATTGGCCTTCTCGTTGCATGCTGTCATGCTCTCCTTGAAGTTAAACTATGGACCCCAAAGGTTGAGACTCTCTAGATGAGATTGTTTATTGCTATGCTACTCCTACAATTCTGTAATGGTAAACACTGAAGCAGAATTTGACATATATCAAATATGAATATGTTGCTAGATGACGTAAGGGGCCAGGGAGAAGGAAGAACCAATTCCCAGCTCCACCTTAGCATTCGTCCTCTATGTTGGTTTCCTTTGTGCCACTATTTGTCTAATAAGCGTATTAATCAGGCATACATTCATATAAATTGGCCTTTTTGGGTAAGAATAAGTAGCATTTTCTTTTCAGTAATGCTTTTAAAAAATTAAATTGTTAGATAACTTTAACATGTTAGTTAATAATCTGGTTGTTTTTATAATTTTGTATTCATAATTAAATATTTTAAATATCTGGATATATCTGGAAGCAATTTGAAAAGGGATATATATTTTAAAATAGTATTTGATTTGAACACCTCAGTGTGCCCAGTTAATGATGCTATTCTGTTTATAAGGAAAAAACTTCACTGAGAAAAACATAGGTTCAGACTTACAGCTTACCTGTTATGTTAAGTCAGGTGTCATGAAGAATTTTTCTGTTTACAAAATGTGATGGCACAAGCTTTAATTAATACTTGTAGAATATTTTATAATCTTTTAATTAACTGTATTATAATTTTCATATCTGATGGATTTAAGAAATGAATTTTAGTATCTGGGGCTTTTAATTTCATAGCATGGTGGTTAAGTGCTCATGACTCAAACTCCTGGCTGGACCACTTCCTGTCTTTGTAATCTCGGGCAAATTACTTAATCTCCATTTGCCCATCTATAAAATTGGGTTAACAATAGGAACTAACTTTCAAGAGTTGTTATGTCAGGCCAGGCTCAGTGGGTCACACCTGTAATCCTAACACTCCGGAGGCTGAGATGGGAAGATCTCTTGAGCTCAGGAGTCTGAGACCAGCCTGAGCAAGAGCAAGACCCCATCTCTCCTAAAAATAGAAAAATTAGTCGGGGATGGCGGTACATACCTGTAGTCCTACTGCTCGTGAAGCTGAGGCAGAGGATCGCTTGAAACTAGGAATTTTGTGAGCTGTGGTGATGTCACTGCACTCCAGCCCAGGCAACAGAGTGAGACGCGTCAAAAACAACAACAACCAGGAGAGTCCTACCGAAGCTGAAGGAAAAGGGCAATGGAGAGAGATTTTTTTTGTTTTTTAAGACTGGAAGGTAATTTATTGGCTGTAGTAGCAAAGTGAAGGTGAAAGATGACCAGAAGACAGAATGGCTGGCAAAGAAAAGGAGGAAGGATTTATTTTCTATGACAGAAGAGAAACAAGGAAAAAAATATGAGTGGATATATCAAGAAAGACTGAAACCTAATGGGGAAAAGTTGAGAAAATTATTTTCTGGAGGGTCTGTTTTTCAGAGAAGGCTAACTAGCCTTCTGCAATATGTTTTACATTCCCAAAGAGCCCTTTACTTTTCCTTAAAAATATTCATTGCACTTATAATTACTTGCTCACGGCTGCATTGCAGTCTATTCTTTTACGAGATCGGTCACTGTGTCTGTTCCCTGCTGAACCGCCAGGATGTAGGAGGAATTGCATGCCTGGCATACAGTAAGTTCCCAAAAGAGACCTAGGTGTGTGATGGAGTACTTGGTGAAGTCACAGATCCACTTCTCTCTCCCTCTTCTCAGTGATGAAAAATGCCTGGACACAATGAACATTTGGCACGTTCTTGCTAAAGGAAGGAATCTTCTCACTGAGACAGGAAGTGAGCTCATCTCAGATGAGAATAACTACACCATTTTGAGTTGCTTGTGTGCGAGGCACTACATTAAGTACTTACATGCTAGCTGCTGTAACAAGCAAACCACGACATTTCTGTGGCCGGGAAGCCACTTCGTAGGGGCGGCTCTGTACTACGGAAATTGGAAAGTGAAGGTCGGTGGACACTCAGTCATCTCTTCCACATCTGAGTTATTGCTACTTACAGTACCTCTCTGAAGAAGTTACTGTTGTTACCCCTGTCTTACAGATAAGACTACTGAGGATTATATCTAAATAATAAGGTTCTGACTTGGGATTGAAACTCAGGTCCAAATGATTCAGTAGCTTCTCTTCTTACCCACTAGACCTCTCAAGTGGTGGTGATTTTGCCTCCAGGGAACATTTGATGGTGTCTATTAGACATTTTTCAGGTCTTGAGACTACTGGCATCTGTTAGGTGGAGCCCAGGGACGCTACTAAATATCTTAGGATGTATTAGACCACCACCACCAAAACATCACCAGCCCCAGATGTCAATAGGCCAAGTGTGGAAACCCAGGACCAGACTGGACACTACCCGTAAAGGATGAGAGTGGAGGCAAAACGTTACTGAAAAGATTAGGAACAGCTGATGTGAGGGACGAGCTAGGGATTCATTAGGATATAAAGGATGGTGAAGAGCAGGAGGTGCTGGTGATTGTTGAACAAGGATAGAGGTAAACAGTCCTATTAATTTTCCAACAACTTCTTGGCATTTTGAGGTCTTGTTAGTATTATTATTATTATTTTTTTGAGACAGAGTCTCACTTTGTTGCCCTTGATAGAGTGCCATGGTGTCATAGCTCACAGCAACCTCCAACTCTTAGGCTCAAGCGATTCTCTTACCTCAGCCTCCCGAACAGCTGGGATGGACTATAGGTGCCCGCCACAACACCCAGCTATTTTTAGAGATGAGATCTCGCTCTGGCTCAGGCTGGTCTCAAACCTGTGAGCACAGGCAATCCACCCACCTCGGCGTCCCAGAGTGCTAGTGATTATAGGCGTGAACCACTGCACCCAGCCTCTTTGTTAGACTTTTAAAAAAGTAAATGATCTGTACTTTACTGAATGAAAATATTATCTGCTAAATCATTTTATCTCTGAATTCAGGGAGATAAGAGTCGTCCTTTTATTATATCCAGTCCTACAAATGGGGCTGAAACCATCGCAGAAGGCTGGGTGTCTCACAACCCATATAGCAATTATTTTGGAGATGTACATTTCTATGACTATTTCAGTGATTGCTGGAATTGGAAAGTTTTCCCCAAAGCTCGATTTGCATCTGAATATGGGTATCAGTCCTGGCCTTCCTTCAGCACATTAGAAAAGGTAAGCCATTGTTTGATTTTCCAGTTATTCAGGATGATAACCTGTGGGCGTCAGTTACTTCTGAACAGCGCTTCAAAAACTCAAATGAAATTTACTTATTGAAATGAAAATGTGAGAAGAAGGTCAAAGAAAAGAACTTTTTCTTTAAACTTTGGGAAGCTAAGTTCTTGTAATTGTTATTTTAGAGATTAAAACTTTCCTATATTGCTTTTAATTACATTCCTTTAGGAACATTTAAAAATTAAGTGAGAGGAAGTAGTAGTTTAAGCCTGACCTATTGTCACTCATGAAAATAACTCTTACTTGCTGCTTTTTGTGTATCTTGCCACTGTGTCACTATTATGGATATTCTGAATGGGGTATTTCACTATAGTAAGAGAGAGAAATAAACCTTTGTCTAATGTTACCATGTCTTACCTTTTCTTTTCTCTTCCTCTTCCCTTTTCTCCATCTACTTCTCCTGTACCTCCTTCTTCATGCTGGTATATTTTATTGTCTCTGTGGATTATTACTCTTTCCCTTCCTAAAGATTCTGTTTCAGCATTGTGTGTGTTCTTTTAAAGAGACTTACTGAGAGATGATTCATTTGCCGTGCAGTGCACCGATTTCGTGTGTGTAACTCAGTAATCTTCGTATCTTCCAAGTTGGTCAGCCATCAGCACAGTCTATTTTCATGCATTTAAAAAAATTTTTTATTAAATCATAATTGTGTACATTAGTGCAACCTTGGGGCACAATGTGCTGACTTCATATACAATCTGAAATATTTTCATCAGACTGTTTAACATAGCCTTCATAACATTTTCTTAATCACTATATGAAGACGTTTATATTCTGCATTTAGTAAGTTTCACCTGTACCCTTCTAAGATGCACCGTAGATGTGATCCCACCAATTGCCTTCCATCAAACCATCCTCTCCCCTCCCCTCCCTTGTCCTTTCCCCCATATTCTTGTGCTATAATTGGGTTTTAGCCTTCATATGAAAGCTATAAATCAGCTTCATAGTAGGGCTGAGTACATTGGATACTTTTTCTTCCATTCTTGAGATACTTTGCTAAGAAGAATATTTTCCAGCTTCATCCATGTAAATATGAAAGAGATAAAAGTCTCCATCTTTCTTTAAGGCTTCATAGTATTCCATGGTATACATGTACCACAGTTTATTAATCCATTCGTGGGTCAATGGGCACTTGGGCTTCTTCCATGACTTAACAATTAATAATTGGGCTGCAATACATATTCTGGTACAGATATCTTTATTATGATGTGATTTTTGGTTTTCTGGATATATACCTAGTAAAGGAATTATAGGATCGAATGGCAGGTCTATTTTTAGATCTCTAAATATTCTCCAAACATCCTTCCAAAATGAATATTTAAGTTTGCATTCCCACCAGCAATGTAGAAGTGTTCCCTTTTCTCCACATCCACGCCAGCATCTCTGGTTTTCGGATTTTGTTATGTGGGCTAATCTTACTGGAGTTAGATGATATCTCAAAGTAGTTTTGATTTGCATTTCTCTGATGATTTAGGATGGTGAGCATTTTTTCACGTGCGTGTAGGCCGTGCGCCTGTCTTCTTTAGAGAAGTTTCTCTTCAAGTCTTTTTCCCATCCTGAGATGGGATCACTTGTTCTTTTGTTGCTAATATGTTTGAGTTCTCTGTGTATTCTGGTTATTAAACCTTTGTCTAAGGCATAACCTGAAAATATTTTCTCCCATTCTGAGGGCTGTCTGCCTGCTACACTTACTTGTGTTCTTAGTAGTGCAGAAGCTTTTTAGTTAGATCAGGTCCCAGTAGTGTATTTTTGATACTGCTTCAATTGC
>CAUYRH010125023.1:0-38949 GCA_963574655.1 Perodicticus potto | reverse complement strand
CTGGCCAAGGAACCCATACACCTAAATATACCCTGAGGCTAGAGGCCTAGAGGAGGAGACGGGGAAAGACCGGGAGAGGAACGGAGAGAGCATCTCTCTCCCCACTTGAAATCTCTCCCTCTACCAGGAGCTTTGGTGTTTTCAGTATTCTTTTCTGTAAATCAATTCTGTCTTACCACGGAGGGGTGGGGGGGGGAAATAATGTAATGAAGAACAATAAAATACATATATTTAAAAAAGAAAAAAAAAGAAAAAATAAAATTGTTTTCCTCAAAAAAAAGAATTCCAGAGTGAAGAGATCAAGTATGTTTTTCTAAATGCTAAATTGGCATTGCCTCATACAATAGGTGGCATTTTTTAAATCACTGTAATTATACAAACATGAATGAATGCTAGCAATGATGGTTGGTCTTCCAAGGACGCAAAAGTAAAAATTTGAGGTGAAGAGTCCAAGGGATGTTATTGAAATTTTAAAATCTTGATTCACTTCTCAGGCTGTGGCAGGGATACTAAGTAAGGAGATAAAAGCCCACCATTAAGTACGTGTCTGTGAAAATAAGAGGAAAAGTATACGTGTCTTTAATAGGACAGTAGATAGACAATTTCACCTGCACTCCTCAAGGTCCTACGAATTATGCTTAGAAGTTATGAGAAGAACAATTCTTGGTGCAGATGTATTGACAATGGTAATGACACCTAATGTTTAAAAGTAAATCTGCCTGTAAATTGACTTCTGCCTTTGGGGGAAACTCTATAGAATTAATTAGGTGCTGTGGGTCATTGCCAAAGTGGTATATTCTCTTGGTTACATTTTTATTCCCAAATATTACATATTTCATTATAATAAATGAATCACACACATAGAGATTCTTCATGATTAAGTTATAGCAGCGGGAAGGACTAATGTGGGGTTGGCAGTGCACATCAATAGGATAATGGACTTGAAGTAGTTGAAAACAGATGGAAGATGGTGGCTCATGGAACGTTTGGCCGATTTGAGGCCAGCATGTGGTCTGAGTGGGAAAGGAAGTGCCAGTAGAAATCAGTGGGGTGTGGTGTCCTTCAACCTTAACCTTAGGTAGGCTAGACAACTCGTAAGCTTCAAGAAAGCCTTTGTGTCTACTGCTGTGTACCCAGCACGTATCACAGCAGACACATCCTGCTTGCTGTGTAAATGAATGGATGAATGAATGAGTGAATGAGAAACAAGATGATAAGTTGAGGTTGTCTGGGTCACAGGTGTGTTGAGAAGCTGATTTTTTATATAAAGAAAGAAACATTGTTAAAGGCAGCCCAAATCTGAGGCCCCATGTCTAGAAAAAATCCAACTTTAGAAAACATCAACTTATCAGCTTGTTTCTCATTCACTCATTCATTCATTCATTCATTCATGGGAATGGGAATAAAGTGAAAAAAAGTAACGAGAATAAAGTGAAAAAGGCCATTGGACATATGTGGAATGAGAAAACGGGGGGGAAAGTCACTACTGAAAATGTGTGTAAAGAGAACCTGTGTGGTCCTTCTGTGATGTGCGAGGGACCTGGAACGCTCAGGGCTGTGCGATCTGAGACATGAGAAGAAAGAGGAAAGTAGAAGGATGCCGACCAATGTCAGGCTGCCAGGATGAGTCTCCAGTGACGATGGAGCTGGTGTGGTCTCCCCGTGTCTGGGAAACAGCCTGATACGTGACTAAGGTAGCTGGACATCAACAGACGGTGATGGAAGCTGGAAGGACCGATGATCATTTCAGGGGTTAGGTTTGGAGGACAGCAAAAAGGACATGCTGTGAACCATCACTTGGAAGATAGAAGATTCAAAAGACTAACGTGGACCCAAGAGAGTTGCAAATGGAAGATATGCCCAATAGTCTTGCTAGCACCTCACAGTTACGGAAAACCTAATATTTTAACCTTCACTGTGGTGAAGGGAATTGGAGTGAAGAAAGGAAAATATATGCCAATAGGAAGTAAAAGTGCTATCACGGAATACGAAAATTGGATAGTTAAATAGCGATTTAAAAGTGTGAAAGAGCTTTCGAAAGCCATGTTTTTTTTCAAGCTTGGTGCAATGCCTTATGAAGGACTCTTGGTAAACAGAAAAAAAAATATTGGCTTATAAAAGCATAATACTGATAAGGTTGACATACACAGAAGCAATTTCCTATCAACATAATAAGCTTACCTAGGATACTTAAATATTCCTACTGGTCTTTATCAGGGGAATAACAGGCCTTCTGTGCTCAGTTATATTGATTCAACATGAATGATGGTATAAAACAACATTTTTGTTTGTAAAAGAAAATCATTACAACCAACTTCCCCAAATTAATGTTGGGTTCCTCATATGTTTGTCATTTAAATTCATTTTACTACTTGAAAGCTTTATATGATCATGATGTCATCAAATCAGTCAAACTTTGAGTAATTCAGGAACATTAAGTGTGAATTAACCATGTCGTTGGCGCTGAGATCATTTCATGGATAGTTTGATTTGGTGGCATCTGGCAGTAGATAAAATGAGAGGAAAAGTGAGTGATGGCCAGTGTCATTTGGTTAGAGTTGCATTGTTTTAGAGGGTCAAATGTATCTAAAGTGGAGATTTAAAAAACAAAATCTAGATATGTAGCGTTCGTGATAAACTAATTGATAACCAAAAATCAATTTTGCTTGAGGTGGCATATTGATAATAAAAGGTGCCTGGAATTCTTATGTCACATCATCAATCTCTACTGGCACAGTGAAAAAGGGAAGGTGGAGAGGTACATGAAATTTCTGGCAGAAGCTTTGTACTATATTGAGAAGTGATTCTTACTTTTTCCCCTTGTGGTGTGTCATCTTGAAGGATTTCTAAAAGATTTTGAACCCAGCCTTTGAATACATAGAAGGCATCTGAAATTAAGGCCACCGGATGCTCCCACCCAACCATAGTATATCAGAGAACAAACATAATTTGAATATTCTGCATGTATTTGCCTAGGATGTCAAGAGTCCCTAACTCCAATTATGTAAAATAAAATTAATTAGTGCAGCTACTGCAAAACTCATATTCAAAGTCAATATTCAGGGCAATAGCAGCCTGGAAATGCCTACCACATGTTAAAGCCAATTAGCTTGGTTTCTTCTGGGAATAGGAGGGTCAGGCAGAGACACGTACCCACGTAGAGCAAGGAACACACAGTGGTGGAGGAAGACACTCAGACAGGGGCGTCGGATTCAGAACTGCTTTGTCTTGAGCTTTGATGTTTTACTCTTTTTTCCAGTAGAAATTGTAGCTGCACACACTGCAAACACATCCTTGTGCTTCCCGTCCACGCTAAGTGGCACCCATGGTTCTCAGTTAGGTTTCTTTCTCTAGGTTCACAGAAAATGGGGTAGGAAAGCCTGTTAAAACTAAAGTATTACGTTTTTCTCGACTTGGCATGTCCTGACTCGGCACAGCCATGTGCTGCCTGCAGCCTCCTTTTCTCTGTTCTCTGATATCAGAAATTTCCCTGGGAGTCCTTAGCATCAGCATGGTCAGCTCTTAACATCTTAGGCTTCGTAGTCTAAACAAATTTCAAGTTTGCTCAGATGGACTTGGTCAAGTTACTACCTGCCTGGAGGCTAGAAATTCTCAAGTGTTTGTAAAAAGACAAGATGATTTCTTTGTAGGCCTGTTGTAAGGACTAAAGTATCACTGCTCTATGCCTTAAATGTAGTAGATATCCAAAACACATTAGATGCTTTCATTCCTTTACAACTCAGCCCAAGTGTTAATCAAGAGAGAAGTCTCTTGGTGGACTCAGGGGTACCCCCTGCTCCCTTTGTAACTTCTCACTATATTCTCCTGAGTCCTGAGGGGCCGGCATGTAATAAGCTCCCCTTCAAATGACTGCTGAGTGGTGGAAGGTGGTAGCAGTGGCCATAGGGAGTTGACAGGTAGAACACGATGTGAATGACTCAGAATTGTGGAAATTTAAGTGGCAGCAGGCAGCCCATATCTTTCTTCATTGTAATTTGTAGTAGCCAGAAGAATTTAGATAATCATTTCACTCAGAAAAGAAAACAAGCTTCATATAGGGGGAGTTCTGACCCATTCTCTCTGGCCTTGAACCTCTCAGAAAGAACAAAATTAGAAAATTGAGCTGATCTAGGGAAGATCTGTATATTTAATCTGGGTCACAGCCCACTGTTTTAAGTGTAGACAGCTCTAGTTATTTACACATTTATCTAAAAGGCTTTCCTACTAACACAAGTACCCCAATAGGCAAAGCTATTTTAACCCAGCTGTTCTATAACAGTGGTCTCTAAAATGCTTGTGAAGTATGTAAGATAATCTGTTGAGTTGAGAGAAAAAGCGTGCCCCATGTTTCATTCATATTCATTTTATCTCATCCTTTTAAAATAATGCCTAATCCTATGTACCCTTATGGTAATCAAAAAAATAATAATAATAAATTTTAAAAAAAGAAGAAAAATACTGTAGATGATATTGTGGTCTGGTATGGTTCCAAAATAAAAAATATGAGGTGAAATTATTAGGTGATTTTATATGCTGGATGTATGTAGGGATACCCAGTCTAATAATAACAGCAAAAATTTTTGACATGAATTTTAATAAACTATTTTTCCTTTGATTAGAAAAATAATTGTTTGCATGTTGTTGTTATATACATTAGAGACAAGCCGTGGACGCTTTATAAATGCATAAATATGGGGGAATTCAATTGTTTTTCTTGAGGGTTAAGATGCTTTGGGTGACAAATGCAACTTTTTCTTTCCCCAGACTGTGGTTTTGCACTTGCTCACCAGAGCTAACTTCAGCATGCTCAAGAGGAAGCAGAGTTCCAGGGTGGAGGCCCAGCCAGTGACTGACTTCGGCCCTGATGAGTCTCTGTCGGACAATGCCGACATACTGTGGATTAACAAGCCAGTAAGTGTCCCTGTCGAAGTATGGAGAAGCACATGCCGTTTGGAGGGAGATTTGACTTGCAAATGCAAAAATAATGTACCTTTGGTTTTGAAATACCTGGTTGAATTGTAGGAGAATACGAGTGAGTCTCAGAGTCTGGAAGTTGTGAACAATCGCATGAAATAATGAGGTGCCCCCATCGCTTGCACAGGAGCTGTAGGAGGTGGTGGGGCTCCTTCCCCTCCCCACAGTGCACACTGTCCTCACAGCCATACAGTGTGGGGAAAACACCACTCCGCAGGCTGATCGACAGCTGGAGCCCAAGAGGAGCAAGCTGTGCTAACAAACTTCCTTTACTTACAGTTTCAGCATGCAGGGAGACAGTAGGGGAAATAGTCAGCACAGGTTTGGAATTAAGGGTCTCCTCCTGATTTGCAAGTTTTGAGTAGAAGGAAAGGTTAATGAGATAATGGATAGTGTCTCTGAAGAACCTTGTTACCTTCTCTGCCTAATTAAGTGGATGGGACTTGGGCGGAAGTTCGCCGTAGCAGGTATCACTGTCTACTAGACACCGTAGCAACGGAACCCAGCCAGCCTGGCCCGCGTGCTCACCAGTCTTGTGACCTCAGCTCTACAGAACAAAGTGGGAGCAACTAACTGCATTATTAAATTCATAGTCAGTGCTGGAGTAACAAAGTGTAATGACCCGGGGCCCCATGCATGCTTGTCTTTCCCATAACTGTGATGCTGGTGACCTGCGGGGCTTCCTGCTGTCCTGTCTGCAATGCCCTCCAGACCACGTTCCCAGCCCATTCACACTGCTTTTCTCCTTTCTGTTTTCGCTCATGTTACCCCTCTGCTTTACAATCATCGAAGCATCCCTTTTATCATCATTGCAAATTAAAAGGTGTTAGTATTAATCGGCAGCTCTTTATATTCAGGTCCTAACCTGCCTGGAAACTCCGGTTTCCTGGATCTACACTCCGTCTGCCTGACCCTTAGGCCCCAGCTCCTCCGACTCGCTGGCTCGCTCCTGTTGCTTTCCTTTGCTCGTGAGGTTCCCTGGCCCAGGAGGCCCTTTCCAGCTCCTCTGATGAGCCAAATCCCCTTCCTCCGCCATGGCCCTCTGAGTGTTACCCTGTCCACATCCTCCTCTGAAAGGTCCTTCACTCTACTGCTGACAGGATGAAACTCTTATCTTTCCACTTAGCCTAGTATATGAACATAACTTTATAGTGTATATAGTGTAACTTTATCTTGTAAATATATATTGTATATTGTATATATATACACAATATACATCTGTTATACAGATATCGTGTGTACATGTATGTCTATGGCATATATGTGGGTCACCATAAACGTTTTGAGAAAGCCTGGGTTATGCCCATTATTTCACTCCCAAGAAAGACTGTCAGCAGCGTCCTTTCTGACCCACCTGTGCGAGTATTAACTTGCTCAGCTAATCAGGGTTGCTGAGAGGGCTTCATTTGTTTCCATCAGTTTTATTTATCTCAAAACCTTTGTTAATTACCCATGTATATGTGTTTTGTTTATTGGACTGCAAAATATTTATGAGTCAGAACTGTGCCACTTCCTTACATGCTTGTGTTCTCAGAGCCCAGTGTTTCTGACAAACAGGCCTTCGTTTGGTTAGAAAATTGAGTGGAATAAAGCACGCACTTCTTCCTGGTGTTCACCCTGTACCAAGCTTTCTGAGAACGTATGAAGATGGTAGTATTCTAGATGTGGCCTCGGAGGCACTTACTAAAAAATTATTAATGCTTAATTAAATTCTTTCTTCAAATTCCAAACAGATTTGTTGTGGAAGAACCCATCTTTTGAAGCTTTTTTGTGTAATTACATCCTTTATGTTGGGAGTCCAGATGGGACTAAATTCACACACTGATGTTAATTGAAGTGCTTCCAAATTGCATGAAAAGTACATCAACCCTTAAAATAAATTGAATCATCAATGGCTTATATGGTATGGAATTAGTGGAATTATGTCTTCCTGCAAATATTATAGCTGTCAAATAAATAGTATAACCCACTCAGCAGCCTGCAAGGGTCGGAGTCTCCTCAGTTCGGACTGCTTTTCTGTGTTTCCTCTTCCTTCCTGCAGTCAGCATAGCTACAGAATCCATCTCCTACAGTCCTTCCACTAGGGAGATATAAAGTTAAAGAATTAACCTGACTGCACGTAAGTCCAAGACAGTCAGTAAATAATGTGTTTAAATTATGTTTAAGAATTGCGTACTAATTAATTAGATGGTAATCCTAATTGTGTGGCTTTAGCCTGTCGATGCTATTAAGGATTTCTTAGCCTACATATTCGTTTCCAAAATAAAACATTGAAATGTGAGTGATTGTGTATATCCTATACATATACACAGGTAAACACACACTTACCTTGCTAATTCTTTGTTCTTTACTTTGGGTTTAAGGAAAACCTGCAGACAGAAGATTTGTGCAATGAAGATTGTACAGAAACTTATCTTTTGAAATTTTGAAAGAAATGTCTGGGCTAAATTTGTATAAAATATGTTCTCTAAAATAAAATGTCCATCTATTATCTTTTTAAAATGTAGGATGAGGCCAGATTTAAAAAAAAACATTTTCATATAAGGAGATTATATGTAAATGTAAATGGAAAGAAAACCCTGTTTATGGACCGTGTTACGTATCAATTTATTTTAAGAAAGCATTTGTGATATCCTATGATAGGCCATCGTGCTAGGTACTAGAAATTACAGTAAATAGAATAGGGTCCCTAATGCTAGGTTTTCATAAATGAACAAAAAGGATGAAAGTAATGACACCTCCAGTTACCTTATTACTATATTACTAACGAATATTTTAATTGAACCCAATCTTCCTGTGGGGTGGTCTGATGCCCAGGAAATGGTCAGGGGCTGGAGGCAGCCCGCTCAGGCTATGTCTGGGCTTTGCTTCTTATTAATGTGTCACCAAAGTGATGTCTCTTGCCATTTCTGAGCCCTAGTGTGTTCATGTGGGAAACAAGCTGCTTTGAGAATTAAACGAATATTATAAAAATTTTTGAAAACATTTAGCACATTATAGGCACTTCATCACCTTCAGACTAGTGAACTATTTTATTTATATATTATTATGCTTTCCAAATGATGTCATTTATAAGATAAGCTTAAGATGTCAGTGGATGGTGTCTCTAGTGACTCTGGGCTGTCGCTGCAGTGGGTCCACTCTTTGCTGCGGATCTGTGCCATCATCAGCGTCATTTCCGTTTGCATGAACACGCCCATGACCTTCGAGCACTATCCTCCTCTTCAGTATGTGACGTTTACCTTGGATACCTTACTGATGTTTCTCTACACGGCAGAGATGATAGCAAAAATGCACATCCGAGGTATTGTCAAGGTAAGCATGTCCACGTCCTTTAACTAAACCAAAATGCCTTGAAGATCTGTATCAGTTTAATAATGCTTTTGTGTTAACTTTGGTAAAACAAAGTGTTGTTATATTTTATTCATATTGAAGCTTTTTTGAAAGGCATAACTCCAGAGATTGGTAGGAACATGTTGCATGAGAATAATTAAGAAGTTAAATTTTATGAAGCACCAAACCTCGAAATATCTGGCAAAGCACTGGGTCATCTGACTGCCAACTATGCTGCTCAGGGCTGAACCCATCACCTGACACCGTGCTCGGCACACTGTGTCACCCTCATGTTTACGGATTCATAGGACACAGCATAAATGTTGCATGATAAAGTGAGAGCAAGATCATATTCAGCTCATTAACCGGAGCTGTTTTTGAAGATATGAAAGGATTAAAAGCCATGAGACGGAAAGGAAGTCTAGGACTGTAAGGAAATGAATGTGTCACATGACCCTGTCACCACTCAGGGGGAGGGATATTTTTAAAGGAAGAGAAAGAAAAAGAAAAGGACAAAAATTTCTGTCACGGGATAATTCTTGCCTCTGTAGCAGTAAACATTACAGAGGTCAAAAACGCTTAGGCGACGCTGTCCCTGGGGAATTTGAAATTGTGCTATTTAGGTGGATGGAGGTAAAGTGAAACAGTAACGAAGACTTTAGGGCAGTGGTTCTCAACCTTCCTAATGCCGCGACCCTTTAATACGGTTCCTCATGTTGGGTGACCCCCAACCATAAAATTACTTTTGTTCCTATTTCATAACTGAAATTATGCTAGTGTTATGAATCGTAATGTAAATATCTGATATGCAGGAGACCCCTCAAAGGGGACGCGACCCACAGGTTGAGAACTGCTGCTTTAGAGTTTTGATTTGTGACTCAGTCAGACTCCTTCGTGGACTGATTGAATCAGCATCTCAAGTTAGGTAATTTTGGAGGGAAAGTGGTTCATTCTGTACCAGGATTTTGAGAATCTAATGAGAAAATGCATAATGCATAATTATTGGTCAATTCTATTCGCTTCCCTTGTATATGTGTGTCATTGTATACTCTTAAAAGAGAATGATCACAGTCAATGTATTACTATGTGCATGTTTAACTTTTTATTATGGACTTTTATAAATATATCCCAAAATATATTAAATTGCAATGAACCCCTATAAAAACAATTATCAATATTTGGCCAATTCTGTTTTATTTTAAAGCGATTCTGAAAAAAAGTCATTTCAGAAATAACTCCTTATGTATTGCCCAAATGATAGAATTTTCTTTTTTTTTTAATTGTATAACCACTGTCCCATTCTCATATGTAGCAAAATTAACAATTCCTTAATGTAGGCTAATATTTAATCTATGTTCATATTTTCCCATTTATTGTAGATATCTGTTTTATTTTGTTTTGTTTTTACATAGATATCTGTTTTTTAATAGCTGTTTTCTTCAAATCTGGATTCAAACAAGGTTTACACAGTATATTTGATTGTTACATTTAAGTCTCCTTTATGACTCTTCAAAGTTTATGAAATCTCAGCTTCCCACAACCTACAAAAAAATCTTTTGACGCTATTGATCCCCTGGGAGACCTGAGTCTCTTGTCCTGTGGCGAGTTTACATTCTGGGTTAAGCCGATAGCTTCCCGATGGTGCCACTGTGTAGTTTCTGTGGTCTTACAAGGGTGCATGTGCTTCTTTCCTGATATGTCCACAGAAAATAGGTCAGATTCTGGGTGCTTGCCAATCTCCGGGAGGGATACGGCCACCCAGTGTTGTTTTAATGTGCATTTCTATCTATTTAAGAGTGGTTTTCAAGTTATTAATTTTGTGTGTATTAGCCCTTTGTGGTAAAAGCTGAGATTATTTTTCCCAGTTTTCTGTTGTCTCAGGCTTTGCTTATAGTTATTAGTGCCATGAATGATTCTTCCTGTCCCACATCATGGGCAGTCTTTCTGATCTACCAAGTCTGCATTTGTGTCTTATAGGAATGTTTTATGGTTTTCATTATGTAGATTTTGCACATTTTTTTGGTTATATTTATGCTTTGGTATTTTATTTTATCTTTTTTGCTATCTGTATAAGGTCTTATATCATATTATATATTCTAACTTATTCTTCTTTTAAAGAAAGGCTGTTGATTTCTCTATATCTGACTTTACTAAATTTATTAAATGTTCACATTATGTGTAGCAGTTTTCCCACTAATTCTTGTTTCGTTTCCATATCATCCTATTATGCAAAGACATATTTGTCTTTTTTTCTAATTCTTATGCCTCTTATTACTTTTAATTATTTAATTGGATTGGCTAATATTGCTTATAAATTTTTTAACAGTATTAGAAACAGTGAACATCTTTCTCTCATTCCTGATTTGTCTAGAATACCTCTGGTGTGTTTCCCCATTAAGCAATTAGAAAAATTTAGGCTTGAAGTTTGTACTTTTTATCAGGTTGACTGAACAGACATTAATTCCAATTATTGAGAGTTGTATCATGACTAGATTTTGAGTTTTGGTGAATGATTTTTTTTCCTTAGCTCTGATAATAGAAAAATTTTTTCAATGTTGAACCATCCTTACATTCTTGGGGAAAAAAAAAGTGGGCCACTGTACATTTGTATTGTTTTAATGTGTTATTTGATTGTATTTATTATTTTCCTTATTTAAAGTTTTCTAGTCATTGTCATGTTTTGACAGTAGAATTCCCATTTGTGTATATGTGTGTGTGCAGCAACTTTCATGCTTGCGTGCTCTGAAATGACCTGAGTACTTTTGGAATCTTTTAACTTTAAAAGTTTGGTGTAAATCTCCTGGAAAAACATCTCCTCCTGGTGTTTCTTTGGTGGGGCTCCTCTGTAATTCTTATTGTTTCTTCTGTGGAAATTGTCTGTTTTAGACTTGCTTGGTCTTTTTAATGAAGTGAAGTTTCTTAAGAAATTATCCACTATGTATTATTAATTCATTTAATTTGTTAACATATGGCTAGTTCCAAATAATTTTTATTTCCTCTGATTAGCAATTCCTCCTAATTCTACATCCTTTGTTATTTTGATTAGAATAGTTTTCATTTTTGGTTAGGATGGCTGGTATTATATCTTGTCTGTTTCATTTCATTTTAGGTTAGCCAATTGGCATATTTATTTTGTTGGTATTTTGAAAAAAGAACCAGTTTAATTCACTACATGACTTAACTCATTAATTTTTGCTTTTATGTTTACTGAAATCCTTCTTGATTAGGTTTACTTTGTCTATTTCTAGCTTTTTGAATGTGCTTGTCTCACATTTTCATTTTTTGAGATTCTTAAGTATGCTGATTTGTTGCCTTTTGGGATAAAATGTTGCTGCTGAGAATAGGCTTTTTTTCCTTCTAAGCAATTTGATGTTTTCTTCTGAGTACTGAGCCTTTCCCCTTTGTTAAAGCCAAGAATTCCATGGGCATATATATTTTTACTCACTGTTATTCATATATTTGACTGGGATCATCACATGATATTTATTTCATTTTGTTTTGTGTGTTCTTCAAGATGCCTTTTGTATTCCAGTTACACCAGGTGTTTTTCTTTTTGTCTTTTATGTCCATCATTTTCTCTCAATGTGTTTCTTTTCATTTTTATGTTTTCTGTATTCCATTTTCTTTACTGTCCCCTGCATGCTGTCCATTCCCTCTTGTGTTCCTTCTAGTTTACTTTGCTTTCCAAAATGGTTGTTTCATTTCTATTTAATCATTTCTGGAATAATAATTTTTTTCATGATACCCTACTATTTAGACATCATTTCTGTACTTTCCTATTTCAAGTTCTGTGTTACTTTTGTATTTAATTTCTTTTGGTCATTTAGTCATATTCTATTGTTGTTTTCGTCTGCTTTGTGTGTTTAATTTTTGTTTATATGTTTATGTATCATTCCATTTATTTTAACCGATGATATATTTATTACAGTTTGCTCTTTGTTTTGTTGTTGATCTTGCTCAAAGTAATACTCATGTGAAATGGGAGTTTCTCCCACTTACTGAGCAGAGTAGCTTCCACACATGATCACTATGAAGGGTCCCCCCACCGTTCTTACCGTTTATAAAACCCTAGAGACTCTCTGTGCACCTGCCAGCATGATTCTGAGCTCTGCTTCCTCTGGACGGCTGGCCTCTAATTTAGTATTTCTTATCCATTGGCCCTAGGGTTCCTGCCTACTCAAGTATTCTACTCCAAGAGTTTCTTTAATATGGGTCTCTGTTCTCTTGGAAAGGGTTTCTTTTAGGTATACTTAGGAAGTTAGGAAATTCCATTACCTCTGCTCTTTCTGCAGTGCCTTGGGACATTTGTTGTATTTATTAATTGTTTTTATTTTTCCTTTCATTTTGCATTCACCTGCAATTTGTAGCCTGTTGAGTTAAATTTCCACAAATTTTGCCATTTATTCTCAGGCTCATTTTCTGAGGTATCCACTCAATAGCCCACTACATTTATTAGTAATTTTTTGTGTGGAATTCTGTTGGTTCATGAGAGGGATGGGCATCCTGCCATGACTCCAATGAACAGATTTCAGGAAGATTCCAAAACTGAGTCTTCCACAAAGTTGCTAGACCAGTTTTTCAAAGCACTGGGTTTTGATAAGCATAGGTTAACTCTGGAGGTCATTTTGGGAGAAAGTTGGTCTTGGGAGAATACTAAAAACTCTTTTATGCCTTAACTCCCCTGGGTCTTGCCTATCCTATCTTATCTTTTGTGATTCACTAAAGGCCCTTGGATGACCCTATCACTTACATAATTGGCCCTTCTGGCCATGGAAACCTCTTTCCTGCACTAAAAGCTCAGAAGAGTCTGGGTGAAACACTATGATTGAAATCACCATGTGTCGGCTTCTGTAAGCTTCTAACTTCAATGAAACAAATGACTGACATTCCCTAGAATAAAACTTTTATGTCTTAGGTTATTTAATAAAGCAAGACTTGGGTTTCACAACACGAAAGTGACTGTAGGCATCGCTGTAATTGTCACAATCTAATGATACAAAGAACAAGGGTGTACATGATACATAAATTAGACATTCATTCCAAGCGAACAGAGCACTGAATGAACAGACATTTTAATAATTTAAATATTAGAAGTTGAAGCAATAGTTATAAGGGAAAAAATTGATTCATGACCAAGTTGTTTTCAAAAATGCTATAAGTTAGTCACTTCCAATATTTTCTTATTTACCTAAATATTTAGATGATGAGCCATTTACTAAGACCAAAAATATTTTTCTTATTTTCAATCTGTAAAAATCAGAAATTTAAAATTAAAATCAGCTGTGATTTTTCTCTTCTGTATTCAAGAATAACTGGATTACATATAACTGTGGTACAGTGTTTAGTAACATTTAGTATTATCCTGAAATAGTCAGCACAGTTTCATCTCTCATTAAAACTGGTCTTCACTGTTTAAATGCTGGCTGAGATTTTAGTTAATATGGTTAAATGTGAGGGCTGATTATCCTGAACCAGGCTTTAAATGTGTCACCTCACTGAATTTTTTTGCCATCGTGTCTCCCTTATTGTCAGGCTGTGACAATTAAATTGGTGCCTGCTGTCATTTTTGTGATGTGAAATCCAGGTCATAACTTTATCATTTTTGTATCACAGAAGTCTTCAAACATGCTTGTCATAACAGACACAGAACAAGGAGCAAATTGGGTTTGAGATTGTGTTTCTATATTTAAAACTTAAACTGTTAATCAGACTTTGTTTTAGCAAAATGTCACCTGTCACATTAAATTTTTGTTGTTAATTTTAATTTTAGTGGCTTTGTATTTTTGCGTCTGTAAATTTGTTTTCCTTTTAAAGTTCCATGAGAAATAAGCACATATCTTGGATGTTGAAGGTACATCACAATAAAAACAGATGGGTCCACACAGGGGCTCTGTAACACTTTTTAGAGGACCACTTTCCTAAATCATTCAAGTTCAAGTTACTGTGCTCTCAGCAGTTAACTCTACCACAATTTTAAAAACTTTTGTTAACCATCTGCCTGCTACAAAACTTATTTTTTCATGCTTTTCTAACTTAATGCAGAGGTAACTGCACTCAGTCTCTTGTTTGCTTATCAAGACTTAAGCTTATGTTTTTTCGTGCATATATTGGGGCAGTATGAGTATTTGGGTTTTATTTATATACTCTTCCAGATAAGTTTTCACTTTATTTGGAACATAGATCAGTATGCACTGATTTCCAACTAGCACAGTTCTAGGGAACAGTCAGATTTCGTTATTAATCTGTGATTTCCTGTCTGCCTTATCTTCTGTGTGAAAGAGCAAGTGTGAGTTGATGCACGCACATGTCAGTGATTTGGGGAATGATCACCCTTTATTTTTGCAGGAGTGTTTTCCATGCAGAAAGCCCCATTAGTCCATAATAAAATATGAATGGAAGCAAAGCACCGTATTGTTGCCCACCCATTATACATAGTTCTATAAAATTATAGGTAGCCTGTTTTGACAATTTTATGGTGCACCCAAAATTTCTACCTATGATTAAGGTAATCTTATCTAATGATACGTAGTTTATGCAATTGTGCAAAGCAAAACAAACCCACGAACCTTATTTTTCAAAATAAAAGCAATAGAGTTATAGCTTCCTAGTACTGGCCACTGATTTTTTGACTTAGTGATTTGCCAAAAAGTTAAATAGTGAAAATTAAAGAAATTTAATATATGTGTAATACAAGCATGAGGGAGAGAGAAAGTTATATTCTTAAACCCAAGTGTGGTTCCGGATTTTCCTTTATTTGTTTGGCAACATTTAAACATTTACATTTACAATAAGTTCATCACTGCCCCAGGAGAAAGGACCCACAAAACCAGGCAGAGCTGCTGCCCTCACAGAAAGGAGCCCAACCCACTTTGCAGACCAGGTTTGGCATCTACAGACACTCCTCACTTTCTACACCCAATACATTCCTGACAACTTGTTAGATAGCATTTTGTCAGAAAATAGGCACATATGCTCCATTAATATAAATGGGAAAACTATTACTATTATAAATTAGGGTTATCTTCAACCAATTTCTCCAAATAGCAACAACTCACTTTCTCACACCTATGTAATAATCTACCTGCATATTTCTGTGTAATAAAAAGCATTAAAAATATTTCAGGATCTTGCACTGCCCTAGCAGAAGGGAAACCAAACAGGGGCTCTGTAATACCTTTTAGAGGACCTCTTTCCTAAATCACTCCAGTTCAAGTTATTGTGCTTTTTCTTACCAGTTAACTCTACCATAATTTTAAAAACTTTAGTTAAACACCTTCCTGCTAAACACCTGAACTCAGTAGGAGATGTTTTGCACATGCCCAACAAAACCAGGATCATATTGTGATGTAAATGGGCAAAAAATACATTAAAATACTATCAGCCCACCATATCTTTTGAATGACTGATGGCATCAATCATAAGAAGTAGCATCGCTTCACAGGTTCATACATCTTTGAGAAGTAACAAATGCGGTTAATTTTGCTTTGGTGGTAAAATGTAAGATTGTAATCTCTATCCCGAATGTTAAACTGGATTGGAGGAGGGGAGAATATGTTTCAGAGTGATAAAAGTCCTGGGTGCTATGAAAAGCTACCCTTTGGGGGAAAGTTAAGGAATAAGAAGGTAGTGGTGCGTGCTTATAAATAATTAAGTAAACATTGCGTTCATGCAGTCTAACCCCAAGGGAGAAGAGCGAGGTACCTGCCTTGCACACTGTTGTCTTTGGCAGGATTCATGGACAACTTAAATGTCTCCACTGGCGCCTGTGTAGATTGTTTCTTCTCGTTTCACAGTGGTCCATGGGCAGACATTTTTGGAAATATAAATAGCAAAAATGGGCATTAATGAGAATCTGAATAGTGAGAGATGACCCTGAGTGTTTTGTGAAAGAGCTTCAATAGTGATCTGTAAAAGCTATGGGGAACGAGGGTGCACACGAAAAAAGAGACTACAAAAATCGGCTTGGGCATGTCAGAAGAAATTTGGAAAGGAATTTGAAAGGACGCCTTGAAAGACCAGTTCAGTTGGTCCATGGCTGGGTGGTGAGGAAGGGAAGGAAGGGATTTCACGGAGGGAGAAAAGGAAGACTCAGAGGCACAAAGGCATGGGACAGCCTGGCACTTTGCAGAGCTCACAGCAGCAGCAGCAGCTGGGCTATGCATAGGACACAGCCAGTGGGGAAGTGGCCAGGCAGCCCAGCTGCACCAGGCCCCGGGAGGAGCTCTGACTGCATTCTGTGGTCAGGAGAGACGCGTGGGGCGTTCTACTCTGAGAGCGGCACAGTCTGATTTGTGTCTGATAAGTTCACTCTGGAGGTAACATGCTGGATGCACTGCTGGAAAGAGAAACTGGAGCAGAAACTCCTTCCAGCAAGAAATGTTTTTTAAATTTTTATCAGAGAATTGTATCTGTTTTTAAGATTTCCCATCTTTTATAATATTACGCAAGCTTGCAGCTATCTGCCAATTAATTGCCACTCCCAGTAACTTTTTTAATAATTGCTTCCCCAGTAATTCCTCTTGCTAGAAGCATTCTACTCTCCAAATCCCGAGAGGCAAAAACAAACCTTTTGGGTGATGTGTCTGTCTTGGCAGAGCATCTCAGGTATTGCAGACTGTGAATTCTTCAGATGATTCTCAGTTTGTTTTACATCTGGCAATATTTCTAGGTAAAAGTAGCATGCATCCTTTAAGTACTGCTGCAGAAATAAATAATAATGCTAAGACACAGTGACAGGTGGGCCCTGGGAACACGGAGCCATAAATCAGGAGCTCATGAAACTATACCAGTGCATATGATTTTGTGACTGCAAAGTATATCCCTCTAAGTGTGTTTTGTTTCTCTGCTTGTTAAACACTCATGTGACACTTTATTCCTTTCTTATTGGCAGCCTTCAGGTGCTTATTTATAAGAATAGACGGGCAGCTCTTGAATCACTCATCTTCTCAGCCACCAGACTGCTGATTTCTTCCCACAGCTCAAGCACTCTCTGCCTTCCACTCCTTCCTGTTGCAATAGACAAACCCTATTGGTTTAATACACACACACATATACAAATACATCATGAAAAGTCGCTTTCCTCTACTCTTGGCTCTAGGCCGCTCTGTTGCTCTTTGAGGGAATTCTTACTGTTCATTCTCACTTGTTAAATTTTAAATCATCCTCAATATAATGATAAGCTCTCTTCCAATATCCTAACAAATTTTAATTCATTTCTAGAGCAAATGATGAGCAATAAAGGAAACTAATTACAGTGACACCACGTATAACATTTTTTATGACCAAAAGAAATAACATAATAATGCTGTTTTGAAAAAAATACCATATGAACTTATCCTATCTGGTTGCCTTTGTACCCAATGACCTGTAACTATTCTTTCTCCTGCCTAACATTTACTTATTAATTGTTCCAATTTTAGAATATTTTCCTGCTGAGTCCCACAAAACTTCAGTTCTCAGTATTAGACTTATTTGCATTTTAAAAGCATTCACAGCTATGTCTAGTTCTTAAAAATCAAATAACATTTTCCTTTTATCATTTTTTTTGGCCTAATATACAAGTAAAAACCACATTTGTTTCTTTTCACTCAGTAAAAGCCAATTTGAAAATATAAACTTCTGTTTCTTCAGGACACTTAACATACATACAGTTTGTATTTTACATTTATTGAATTGAAAATGCAAGTTACATAGGGCAGGGGTTTTTGTTTTATTCACTCTTGTATCACTATTTCTTGAATGCTCCTTAGAATATAGAGCTGCTTTATATGTTGAGTGAATAAACAAATGAAGGAGGTAAACACAACTTTAAACAATATGTTTTCCACTATATTTTTGGCTGCTAATCAAAATTAGGCTCAGAGAAAAGTCCATGTTATGTGGACTATACTGTCTTTATTTAGGTTATGATTAATTTATATTTTCCATTAATTGTGCAATATACAAGACAAATAAAATGCTTACGGTAAAAGATGCTCTGTGAGATTTTGAGGACAACTGTAATATCCTTAAATCATTTGTTGTGTATTTAATATGTGCATATGTTTCTATGTGAATATATAACCAGTAGCATCCTAGGATTCTATTTTTCTCTCGCGTGGGTATAAATCATCATATGGTGATAAGGACACTTAATTTAGTAGGGTCATTTTCACCCAGAGCTGAGCCTTTTGAGTTTGCTTTCCTGTGTCTTCTGAGAATCTTCTCAAATCCACGAGTCAGCGAGTTTGGTTGACTGTCTTTCCACTGATAAAATTATTTGTGTATTCATTTGGGAGCCAGCATTGGTTTCCCTAGACTTTCCATAGAACTAATCTTTCTCCCTTTCCCACTATGTTTACAGCTTCACTGTAAGTTATTTTGCCTCATGCATCAGCTGGGTATGTTCACCCTTGTTTTTCTACAAAAAAAAATATTGCTGTTGTTGTTGTGTGTTAGTTAGACATCCACTTATACAAAGCAGGTGCTTACCAATGTTTGTTAAGATTAGTTTATACTTCACATCTGGGGACGTTAAATTCCAGTAAGTGCTTTAACATAGTGCTCATTTTGCAAACAACAAAAATTATTTCTGGAAACATCTCAAACTTCTCAAGGAAATTTTGATAACCTATTTGCTACTAAAGGGGGAAGTTTATGGAAATTATTTTATTTTCCTGAATATTCTGCAGTGCTTTTATGGTTTTATTTAAGATCTGGCATTCTGTCTCTATTTGTGTTTTCTTAGGCAGTTCAATGAGAGGTAATAATGATCAGTGTGACTGAATGAAAACTGAGTTGTGTGGATGACAACAGAGCCAGGGGTCTAGGGGATAATCCCGAGAAGGCAAAGCTTTTCTGTTTAAGAGAAGTTCTAATTCTAACTACACGGAAGTTTTCTTTTGGTATTCCAAAGGAAATTTTTTTTCTAAAATTCCCATTTTATTAAAATATGTGTTCTATTGTCAGAATAGATTCTCCATTCTCTTCTACATATGTAATCCCAATTAAAGTTAAAGGTAATGTAAGTTTTCTTTGCAAATTAAGGCAAGTTTATTCTTCTTTACTCGTAGTTTAGCTTGAGGTGAATTTCTGGCTAATTTTCCCACTAATGGTGGTTGACCACGCAGATTTAAAGGTCCTCAACTTGACCACTGTGTATTCTTGGTTCTTTTCAGAAGAGGAAAGGTTTAGGACCCAAACTGCCTATCTAGAAAGATGGCCTCTTGTTCCTGAACTGGAGAGTTTGTGTGGCTAAGAGAAAAAAGACATAGTGGTGTTTTCTCTCTGCATGAATTTAAAATTTTACACCTAAATATCTGTAGTTACTTGTGTTTCATAAGTTATTTTCCTTATAAATAATGCCATTTAAAATACTAAAAGTATTCCTTTTGAAAGTTTGTTCAATTATGATATAAAACTTATGTGTAGCTTTTACTGAATTACTACTTAACTCTTCCCTCCACAGATTTGTTAAAAAGTATTCATTTTGCCTGATAATGCCATGTGAAATTTATTTTTAGGGGGATAATTCCTATGTGAAAGATCGCTGGTGTGTTTTTGATGGATTTATGGTCTTTTGCCTTTGGGTTTCATTGGTGTTACAGGTAACTAAATATTTTTAAATTATAAAACGGGTATTTTCAAAAATGGGCATGATTGTGCATTGAAAGTCTAAAATAGAAGCATTAATATAATATAAATCAAATGTGATTGTGAAATTTCCAACATTATGTTTATTTTTTATTTTAACAGAAGTGTTTAATTTGTTTATTCTGATTTCTGATATATTTGAACTTTTAAAATAATTTTATTTGACACACAATAATTGTACATATATAGGGTATAGAGAGTGTATTTTGATATAAGTATATAATGTACAATGATCAAATCTGGATAATTAGTATTTCTATCATATCAAACATTTTATTGAGAGAAAATCAAATAATTTAGCATTCTAATAATTTTTGGTTATTTTTGTGAATTAGTGTAGGAAAATCAATGTGTGGGAAATTATTTTTCATTAAACAGATACAAAAGCGTGTTGTTGAAATAAAGGAAAAATGTGGAGTGACACTTTAGCATTTTTAAAATAAAAAAATCGAATTTAAAAATTAAAATTCTAGTCTTTTATATAACAAAATCTTCACTAAAAATAGCTACATAGACCTATATTTGTACACATAGTAGTCAACATAAAATACTATGTTGCAAATATAAAATGCCTTATTATAAGAAATAGTGTATCTGTATTAAAAAGGCTTAAAGGAGGGATTTTCATGAAAAAAAGTAGAATTCATTCCCATGCATTCATTCAGGAATAACTTTGCCTTTAATTCAACTAATCTACTCTTTTGATTTGATTTCTTTTTATTTGATTGTGGTAAGAACACTTAACAGGAGACCCACACTTTGAACACATTTTACACGTATGCGACATTATGGTGGCTGTAGATGCAGTACTGTGCAGCTGCTCTCTCGAGCTTATTCTTCTATTTTTCATTTGAAATTCAGAATAAAGACTGAGTGGGTGGCTCACATCTGGGATTCCAGCACTGTGGGAGGCCAAGTTGGAAGGATCACTTGAGCCCAGGAGTTTGAGGTCGCATTATGATGATGCCCCTGCACTCTTACCTGGGCAACAGAGCAAGATCTTGTCTTTTAAAAAGTTTTTAAATATTCAGAATAAAAAAACATTCACAGTCCTATCTTGCCAGCTCATCTGAGTGTTTGTTGATAAGCTTTGCTTCCTTATTTTTGTGAAGCTCATTTCTCCAACAGTCTTAACTTCATCCTGTATAGTAATGAGTTCTTTTCCACTTAGTAACTGCTGTGTGATTGACAAACATTTTCTAATTATCATTTTGCCTATTAGTAAATGGTACGGTTCTTTCTTTCATAATATTTTAACCCCTTGTCAAAGCCTCCACCAAAAAACATCCTCAGTAAGAAAAACTTAGCATACCTCCTCGGTATTCTAAATGGGCACTTGCTTTTGTGATTAAAAACTGGGCTTTGGTGAATTTGACATGAACAAGATTAATGGCACCTTCATTAGTTTATGTATTTGTTTCTCTTAGGATAGGTGTAGCTTCAAAATGTACTGAAAAGAAAATTGATTTTAGTGAGGGATAATGAAATTCAAGGTAGAGGGTGCCCTTTCTTGTACTGTTATGTATATATTCGATGACTACCAGCGATGCTAAGGAAAAATCTAAACTTATTTATCCATCTCTTAATTTACAGGTGTTTGAAATTGCAGATATAGTTGATCAGATGTCACCGTGGGGCATGCTGAGGATCCCACGGCCACTAATTATGATCCGGGCATTCCGGATTTATTTCCGGTTCGAACTGCCAAGAACCAGAATCACAAACATTTTAAAGTAAGAATGTTTTTGTGTAAGCTAAGAAAAGAAGTTTATGAAACTTTCTGCGAATTTTACCTATTTTGCTTACCTTTTTATTTTCTAGGCGATCAGGAGAACAAATATGGAGTGTTTCAATTTTTCTACTTTTCTTTCTACTACTTTATGGAATTTTAGGAGTTCAGATGTTTGGAACATTTACCTATCACTGTGTAGTGAATGACACAAAACCAGGGTAAGTTCATCTATTAAGTGCATTCTCATTTAAGTGACGAACAAGGACATTTATGCAATTTGTATCAGAAAGCTCTCTGTGTGAAAAAATTTTATAACACTGTTAGGTAGTCTTTGTTTATATTCTCTGCTTTCTCAGTGTGGCTTCATCCAGTTTTTGCAGGTAAATATTCAAGACAACCCATGTTGAAAAGTGTACCCTGGTGAAAGAGTCAATTAAGCAAATGCAAAGTATACATTTAGAAACCTTCTTCAGTGAGGCAAAATGGGCAGTGTGCTAGAATGATGCTGAGGAAGCTTTCTGGGATATCAGAGTGAGTTACATGCTAGGGAAGAAATTGTCTTTTTTGGTAATTATTAGCTGATTATCCTTCCCTAAAACAGTCCTCGAAATAGTTGTACACCATTTCGAAACAAAACACTGCTATCTGTCGCATTTTGTATCCTAGGGTTGATGGGAAGATACTATATTATATATATATGTGTATATACACACATACTGTATATATACATAAATATACATACACACACACACACACACACACACACACACATATATATATATACATACTTGCATTACCTATTCTGTATTGCATAGATAGGGCCCCTATCTCTCCTATATGGCTAATGTTTTCTACCATACAGTTCAAGGAGTGGAATAGTGGGCGAAGGGAACAGAGTGGCATGTCGGCCCCTGGACGTGCATGATCCGGAAATTCCCATTAGGTAGATATTGACTAGATATTGGAGCCTGGGACTCCAAGCACAACCAAGAGGCACAATAGACATGTCTCTGCCATATTTAAGGGAAACAGGGATCATGAGTAGTAAAATGGATTTTATGCCCTGTGCAGGAATTCATCTATTTACAAAGGGAGAACTCATCTATAAATTATATAAAGAACAATCTTGATTCAAATCATACAAAGTAAATTTAAAATACTTTAATTAATTCAAAAGACGACTGCAAGCAGCCATTCATCCTCAAAATATTTTTAAGGAATCAATATCCATTTACAAAACAATTAGGTATGTAAGGATTATTGAATTTAAAAATGTTGAAACTGTTACTTTGCGTATTCTGTCCGTGGAGGGTTTTTTTTTCTCATAGAGTGTATCTTGTATATGTAAGAAGTAAATAAACTGCAGATAGTTAATATCCCTTTGAAAAGAAAAACTTGGTTAAACTCCAACTCTTTGTTGTATGAGTTTGCATAAATTATTTAGGTCATTATGAAGTGGCTGGAATACCAAGACGGACTTCTCAGAGTTGTCAGGAAGAGTAAATGAAGGGATAAATGAAAAGACCTCAGCAAGCCACTAGCTCATGGTAAAAGCATTAGCTATATGCCAGTTGTCATTATTGTCATAAAGAGATCTAGGTGTATCAAATGCTGAGTTGCTTTGTATAAATGTATCCTCCAAATGAGAAATGATATGATTAAAAAGTAAAGATTAATAAAGTAGACTCAACTTTAAACTTATACAAGTGTGAACAGAAAGTGTGTATAATTAATGGCTTGGTTATTTTACTGACATAGTACCTAAATGCTGAGTTTGTTTCAAATTTACGATGGCCACTTAATTATTAGTCTTTCCTAGAGAGAAACTGTGATAATTGTTTCCCTAATTTATGCATATAGACATTAGTACATTATGTAACTTCTAATCATTACATAATGTACTAAAAAACTAGGAGTTATGTATATTCTTTGCTGTTTCCCTACCTCAAATAATGTAAACTTTACAGGGATAGAGATTTTTTTTCTAAAGGTTTTTAGATCAGGAGACATGCAAGAAGATAGGAATGAATTTAGTAACTTTCAAAAACATCAGTGTGATTCACTGCTTAAATGTTAGAAAACTAGGCGTTACTTACTAGTTAATGTCCGGGGCTGGACGCTAGGTCGCCTGCAGGCCTATGAAACCGTCGGATCGCGGACCACTGGGCTACCCTGCCCGGGATCAACGTCCGTAAGGTGCCTGAGGGTTATTCGTCTTAGCAGGAGGGAGAGAGAGAAAAACAGTCCTTGAGAGAGAGAAACAATTTAGTAGCAGAGTGAATCTGAGCAGGAGGAGCCAAAGAGTTAGAGTGAGTGAGGCAGTGAGAGAGTGAGCCCAGACTAACCCCTCCTGCGGGTATTCATAGACACGGTCCTGTGGCTATTTGCACCACAGGTGTGGAGACTGCCAAGCACTGATGCTCGTGCTCTTGTGCTCATTAAGGAGAGTGGAATCCCTTCCCATGCCCTTGTCACCAAGGGGTCTGATGTTGTGTCACAGGTGTTTCTCACAGTTACCAAGTGTTCAAAGCTTAACTCCATCTTCTCCTTCCCTTGAGTTATATGGTTTCCTACAAGTCAATATCTTAATTAATTTACTTAATTTCATGTTAATTTAGCAGGTATGTAGGTGCATATCCTATCTACTTAGAAATGTATCTTGTGTTCTTGTAAGTGTGGGGAGACACCATGCCTTTTAGGTAGGCATTCTGAGTTAATGATTATGTAAGGTATTACATGGAAAGAAGGGGCTCATTATTTTTCTGCTGTTTTAATATAATTTTTATTTTTTGTATGATATAAGCCAATAAGCTACTAAAACATATCATTAAAAGAAAAAATACTACACTACTAACTCCATTTCCACTGTCCATTTTTTCTTCAAAAATAGTCTTGGAAAATAAATTTTTGATAATCATTTTCTGGGCATATTATTATTTTCCCCTATTAATTGAAATTATCTCTCTAACTACTGAGGTTCTACTGACATATAAAAACCTGTATATGTTGAAGGTATGTATGTAACATACATCTTGAAGAAACTAATTTATATTTTTCTGTAAAAATTAAATCTAGAGAATAAATTACCTAATTTCTTCTTCTATTGCATTTCCTGAAAGTAGCCGTCCTTCTCAAATTAATTTTCAGGTTTCCTATGACAGTACAGTCGAGGTATATTCTTAACCTAACAATTAGAGTGGATGTTGATATCTTATTTCCAATCTTAGAGGGAAGGCTCGTAGGTTTTCCATTAAGAATGGTGTCACCTGTAGAGTTTTCGAAGTGAGGAAGTTACCTTTAATTCCTAAACTGCTGAGAGTTTTTAATCACTAATGTATGCAAAATTTTGCTCAAGGCTTTTACTGCAAACACCTAGAGTACAATATAGTTTTTCTTCTTGATTGTGTTACTGTTGTGAATTACATGACAGAATTTTGAATCTTAAACCAATCTTGCATTTCTGGTATGTCACTGATTTAGTTACGTTGCATTTCTTTTCATGTATTTCATATTTTATTTGCTAATGTTTTGTTAGAAACTATTGTATCTTCCTTCACAAGGAGCACAGCTCTTAGTTTTCTTCTATCAAAATGTCCTCATCAGGTTTTAAAATAAGGGTAAAGCTGTCCTCACGAAACAAGTTGGAACACGTGTCTTTTCTCCTTTGGTTTTTGATAGAGGTGATACCTGTATAAGATTGATGTTCTTTCTTCCTTTAGTGTTTAATAGAATTCACCCGTGACACTCTTTGGGCTTGAAGGCATTTTTGTTTTTTGTTCCTTCTTGATTTACTTTGTTTTGTTATTTTGTGATAAGACTTTTCATTACAAATTAAATGTATTTAACATATAGAACGATTGAGAGTTTATCTTTCTTATTCTCTCAGGTTTGGTAAGTTTTGTTTTTCAAAGACCTTACCTATTTTTATAGATTGCTCAATATTGGCAAATGTTTATACCCTCTGATCATCTTTTAAATATCAATAGGATTATTGATAATACTATTTTTATTTCTGATAATGATAATTTCTATTTTTTCTCCCTTTTTATGTTGTAAGTTTCAGTAATTTTTTCACACATCAAATAAATATTTTGGCCTATTTAATTTTATCTAGTGTAGGTTTATTTTCCAGGTTGATTTCTTTTCTTCTCTTCATTATTTATATCTTTATGCTTTTAGAGTTTTTTTAATTTTTCTTATTTCTTAAGATAAAAACTTGATCAATGTCTTTAGAAATTCTCTTTTCTAATACAAGAACTAAAAGACATTATTTTTTCCTTATAAGCACAGTTTCAGCTGTATCTCCTAAATGCTGATTTGTTGTATTTTCATTCTTATTCAAATATTTCCTAATACCACCTGTAATTTCTTATTTGACACATTAAGTTATTTAGAAGTATATTTTTAGAAGCATAGGATTTTCTCAAAATGTTATCGTTGTCTGTAATTTTATTTTGTTGTGGTTCACATAATATTCCCTGTGAAATTTCCATCTTTTGAATTTCATGAAGAATGATTTTAAGAACTAGAATATGGTCTACTTTGGCCCAAACCCATGAGAATTTGAGAGGAATGTGGAATCTGGAGTTTTTTAGTATAATTTCTATAGATGGCACCTGAGTTGAAGGGATTTATGGTGGTGGTCTTGTTATTTCTATCTTTCTTACTTTTTGAAAAAATCTGGTTGTGCCAGTTACTGAGAGAGCAGCATTGCATTTCCCAAATATGACAAAAATTTTCAATTTCTCTTTTAGTTCTATGTCCGTTTTTCCTTTATATAAGATTTACAGCTCTAATTAGGTACAGAAGTGTGAAGTGTCCTTATATCTTTCTGATGAGCTAACCTTTTTTTGTTATTATTATTGTTGGGGATTAATTGAAGGTACAAGAAACCAGGTTACACTGATTGCACTTGTTAGGTAAAGTCCCTCTTATTCTTGTGTCTTGCCCCCAAAATTTGTGTCACACACCGAGACTCCCACCCTCTCCCCTCTTTCCTCTCTCTGCTCTTCCTTTCCACTCCCTGCCCCAGTGTACTAGGTCATTAATTGCCCTCACATGAAAATCAGGGATCCAAGCTTCTCCATTCTTGTGATGCTTTACTAAGAGTAATGTGTTCCACTTCCATCCAGGTTCATTCAAAGAATGTAAAGTCTCCATCCTTTTTTAATGGCTGAATAGTATTCCATGGTGTACATATACCACAACTTGTTAATCCATTCCTGGGTTGGTGGGCATTTAGGCTGTTTCCACATTTTGGCTATTGTAAATTGAGCTGCGATAAACAATCTAGTGCAAGTGTTCTTATGGTAAAAGGAATTTTTTCCTTCTGGGTAGATGCCCAGTAATGGGATTGCAGGATCAAATAGGAGGTCTAGCCTGAGTTCTTTGAGGGTTCTCCATACTTCCTTCCAAAAAGGTTGTATTAGTTTGCAGTCCCACCAGCAGTGTAAAAGTGTTCCCTTCTCTCCACATCCACGCCAGCATCTGCAGGTTTGAGATTTTGTGATGTAGGCCATTCTCACTGGGGTTAGATGGTATCTCAGGGTGGTTTTCATTTGCATTTGTCTAATAATTAGGGATGATGAACATTTTTTCATATGTTTGTTAGCCATTCGTCTGTCTTCTTTAGAGAAGGTTCTATTCATGTCTCTTGCCCATTGATATATAGGATTATTGGCTTTTTTCACCAGCCTGAACACACCTGATCTCGTCTGATCTTGGAAGCTAAGCAGGGTCGGGCCTGGTTAGTGCTTGGATGGGAGGATACATGTCTTATACGTATGTGCACAGGAGTGAGTCAACTATCACAGCAAATTTAAGCTATCACTTGGATTTCTCTAGAACTGATTCTCTTAATGTGGAAATTATCTTATTTGACAGTTGGTAAACACTTCATTTAGAATTTCAATTACATGCTTGTAAAAGAAGCATGAGATTTTTACTACAATTAAGCATTTGACTTTCTTCCAATACTGTACTGGTTATGTTCATAGTCTGGGGGTGTGAAACTGCTAAACTTTACATGAAAGTATAGTTTTCTATATAAAACTTAAAAATATGTGTTCAGCAGATATCTAAAGTGAAACAACAAACTTGAAAAGCATATTGGCCACAAATATAAAGGACACAAGTTTAGCTTTCTTGCTCTACAAAGGACTGTTATAACAGCAAATTTTGCACAAATGCAAGCAACCAATTCACAAATGTAAGAAATATAAAGGGCCAATAAACACGAAAATATATACTATTGTACAAATAAAGTAGTAATGCTAAAATAAAGGTGTTATATGGTTCTTCATCTATCAGATTGAAAAAAATTTAGAGGAAACTATAATATTTAATTTTGAAGAAGAAAGGAGTGTTGGTAGAAGTGTCCATTTTGGTTGCTTGTGTGTTGATATTCGCCACATTTTAAATGTTCTTTCCCCTTGACTCATCAATTTCATTTCTAGAAATATACCATAAAATACGTTTGGGTAATTAGATTCTTGTCCAAAATATTACAGCCAAGTTGCACAGATAGGTGTAGTTTTTTTGTGGTATCGTGACACAAGAATCCCGAGACCTTCCTAAATGTCCATGAACGTAGGATCAATTACATAATTTACATACATTTATAGCAAATGTAGCCACTAAAATGAAGGGAAGGATATCCAGATAGTAAAAATTCTCTATCGTATATCATTAAGTTAACAGATAAGACAATGAAAGGGCATCAAACAACACGTGCAGTGTAGGACTACAAAAGGAGAATTACCTGAAATGGAAGGGGAGTGGGAGGACAAGATGAGATCCTGCTGCTTTTATATAGAAAATTAGAATAGGGAGGTCTCCACATTATTATCTGCGTCCTTTTGACAGAAGGAGAAGAATGCACAGAAGGAGCTAAAGGAAAATATAATATTTCTCCATAAAATATCTGTTTTTATAAATAAATAGCATATATTTTTTCTATAATGAACTCATAAGGTATACTGATATAACTAGTTATTACTTAAAACAATGGGAGTATGTTTTACAATTGGACTAGAGGGATTTACTGAAATCAGTTTGTGTATTTGTTTATTTATTTATTTGGGAGGAGTAGTCGCACTTGGTTACCCTGGGTAGAGTGCCGTGGCCTCATCACAGCTCACGGCAACCTCAAACGTTTGGGCTCCAATGATCCTTCTGCTCATCTAACAAGTAACTGGGACTACAGGTGCCCAGCATGTTGTCCAGCTAATTTTTCTATTTTTAGTAGAGATGGGGGTCTCGCTCTTGCTAAGGCTGTTCTCCAACTTCTGAGCTTAAGAGATGCACCTGCCTCAGCCTCTCAGAGTGCTGGGCTTACAGGTGCGAGCCACTGTGCCAGGCCTCGAATAAGTGTATTGAACGTCAACAACAGAACAATTTTCTGGTGATGATTGCCTTATTTTAAAAAATGAGAAAAGAAAATAAAGAAATACCCGTGAGGTGTATCTAAGTATCTTACTCTATAAGCTGGGTGATATTTTTATTTAGACTTCAACTTGACTCAAGAGTCTTCCCATTGATGAGAAGAAAATGGGTGAGTGAAAGTTTTTAAGAAATAATAGCTGTTTCTGTAAAGTTGCAACAATGAGAAATATTCTATTTTAATTAAAACTGTGACTCTCAGTCATACTGATTTCTTGGTAGGAGTTTTCCCCAAGCAAGGCAAACATGTGCAATTTTGCTTCCTGTGTAGTAAAGACGGTTCCCTTCTTGTCCCCCCTCCCCGCAGCTTTCAGCCGCGCCCCCATCCCGATGGCTGTGGTCCGCAGAGAGCTGTCCTGTGAGAGTTACCCCATAGAGCTCCGCTGTCCGGGGACAGACGTCATCATGATTGAAAGTGCCAACTATGGCAGGACCGATGACAAAATCTGTGACTCTGACCCTGCCCAGATGGAGAATATCCGTTGTTACCTGCCAGATGCCTATAAGATTATGTCTCAAAGGTAAGAGACTTCTGATATTCTTCGCACGTGTAATAAAACCTCAGCTTGCGTCTGTGTGATGTCTGGTGAACACTGGTAAGAACAAGAACCACGCTGTGGATTTCAACACAATTTGAAATACTTGCTTCATGTCTGTCTGTTCTCCATATCACCAAAGTGCTGGCATATGAGGTAACAAAAACAGATTGTTCTCTTAGGCATTCTCACCTCACAGAACAATCTGAGTGTGTTTGGACACCTCCAGGTGAAAGGCTTAACTCACCTTGAACTTCACCTTAGAAATGCAGTGTAGCCTAATCATACAAAACCCCTAATTTTAAAGAAGTGAAACCACACACACATGCACACACGAATAGCGTCCGGAAGTTATTAGAACTTATTACAGTATTTATTAAATTTCACAATCTAATCTGCATGCAGCTATTTTGATAAACTGAGTTCATTACATGAATGACTATACTTTCCACGATATTAAAAAATATAACATTTTTTTAAAAATTGCAGGAAAATTCTTTTACTGCTAACAATTATTTTCTACCAGTGTAGGGGGTAAAAAGAAATAAAAATTAAATTCATAGATAGTTAAAAAATAATAATTAAAAATCCATAGATAGTTATTTAGTCATTAATCAAAAACTTATCAATGAAGGATTATTTGGCCTGGGAAAAAAATCCGTCTGCTAACTATTATATGAAATTCATTAATTAATTTAGTACATTTAAGCTATCTAAAATGTTACCATAATGTAATTTAAGATGCTGTATAATATCTCTGGATAAGGAAAAAGATTTTAATTCTAAAGAGACCAATATATAGGTATTTGTACTATAGAAGATTTAAATTATATTACATTTCTTGATAAGTTAGCAAAATATCATATATTTCTTAAATCTTTGTTCACTATTATCATGTTTTTCTCAGAAATCAATGGTAAAGACACTTATTGACTATAAACCGTCACCTTATTCTTTTCTGTTATTTAAGGAATTTTTAAAATATAGGGCAAACTGTAGCTTTTATAAAACTAAACATATAAAGTCTAAAAACAAAAATAATAGATTTCAAGGATTATTCTTCTTATACTTAGGAAAACTTTCCTTAGTTTAACCTTTTGTCTTCTTGATACTTAAAACTGCGGAATTTTGTGTGTGATTAATGGATTCACAGAGTCTGTGTCTCCTTTTTATAAATTACTGCTGAATCGATTGTTAATACAAAGGGTTACAGACCAGGTTTTAATGATCTGAGTGTCTGGGGTATCCGTGAAGGATGTTGGGCTCTGGGCAAATTTGAAGGCTTTTATTTGTCTATTACTGTCATAGTGGCTCATGCTAAGGTGAGTGTTAATGAGAATTAAGATTTTAAGGTCAGGGATTCCATTTGATAAAAGTTTGGCTGCCTTTTGTTGTCCTGTCTCTTTCATTGTTGCATATTTGACCTGCCGCCAACTTTTCCAGAATACTCTGGGATACCTGAAATACTAACCATTCCCTTGCACGTGGTGATGTAATGGTCTTTCAGGAGTGATTTCCCATGAGTAGCATGGAATGGACACTACGACTAAATTGTTATTCTTATTTGTTTCACTCATGCAACTGAACATAGGATATGTTTGAATATATTTGGGTGTGGGGTGAGGAGGAAATTCTGCTTTTCTATGATTAGATTTTTATTTAAAATATACTAGAAAAAACTTTACTGGCTCTTCGGTCTTTTCATCGTTTTCACTGAAACAGTTTTAATCTTTTCATTGGTATTATTAATGGCTTCCCAAATAAGCCCCTCATCTTATAATTAGTGCGGAAAATAGTTATAATGGATCCTTTGGGGCCACTGAGCTATATGGGGTGCGTTCTTGAAGTGACTAATCTGCAAAGTAAAAATACTCTGGGCACCCCTCGTAAGCCATTTGTGGGAGCATTCTTCATAGGAGTTGTCAGTTTTCTAAAATAGCCATGGTTAATTCTCCATGGGTGCAAGTTTCTGCCTTGCATTGATCTATTAAATGTACCACATTTATTCTTGTCCAAAGTAAACAAAGTAAATTTTTGAGTTTCAAAGAAAATAAATTGGATTCCATTTTATAAGCCCCCAAGAAGTGGGATGGCCAAGACCCGCTTGTACAGCTTTGTAATGAACTTAGTTACACTGTCATGCCATCCACGGCATGTTAAATCATGCTAATAATTACTAATTATGATATGAACTTATACTAATAATGATGTGGACAGTTTAAGTAGATTAATATGTTAGAACTGATGTCATAATGGAAAGCATCTTTTCTAAAAATTATCTTAGATTAATATATTTCACTTAAACTCCTAGAAAGAGCTATCAGGGTCTAAACATTTTGAGCATATCTAATGGATTATTACCAAGTACAAAATGGTTATTATTATTACTATATTCTTGCAGAGCCTTGTTGAAAAGTCTTCATAACTTGCTTCAGCCTCATACATTGGACAGATGTCATAGGCATGGAGAGGCTTGGAATATTATTTATGTAGATGTTTGATATGCATTGAACAAATTAAACTGTATACTTGTATTGAAGTGTGAACAGATTTGCAACTTGGTTTGAAAAGGACGTGACTCTTGATTTTCACAGTTTTCTCCTGTAGAACTTTCCAATCTGGTATCTGTTCTCAAATCAAGAGTCTTCTGGAGCTGCTATGTTCATTGCCCCCCAAATATTCCGTGCTTTACCTACATTTCGTTATCCTACTAGAAGACTTGTTAAAATGTCAGAATACATTTAACTTGCCAGAACTTGTATTTTTACTTACTTAGCTTTATCTGCATCCTTTTTTTTTTTTTTTTTTTGAGACAGAGTCTCACTATGTCACCTTCAGTAGAGTCCAATTGTGTCATAGCTCACAGCAACCTCAAACTCTTGGGCTCAAGCGATCCTCTTCCCTCAGCCTCCCAAGTAGCTGCAACTACAGGCCCCCACCACCATGCCCATCTAATTTTTCTATTTTTAGTAAAGACCTGGTCTCACTCTTGCTCAGGATGGTCTGGAACTCCTGAGCTCAAGTTATCTATGGCCCTCGGCCTCTCAGAGTGCTGGGATTGCAGGCGTGAACCACCACACCTGCACGCCTGGTCTTACCTCCCTCTTAATTGCACCTAAACATTAATAAACCTGTCTGATCATACAACTATCTTTTCTAAAGTAAATTGTATGTTTCTAGAGGACAGACTTTCTGCTGACTTTTACCAAAAAACAATTTTTGATGTATTAACAAGTAAAGGAATGTGCCATCAAATTGTTATGGCACTTAAGTATTTTCTTACTTCTATCATGATTGTGGTTTCTGATTCCTTTTGTTTTATGGTTATATGTTTCAGAGAGTTTTTAGAAATATTACATATTTACTTTGGAATCCAAATGTGAAAATGACTGTTACCAATTGGATAACTTCAGATATTTTACATTAGGAATTCAGCTGAAGTTTTATGTTATCTTTGACTATTAATAGAAATATTTCTTTTGTTAACTCAACCAACGCTTGATAGCCTGTAATGTGCAGTTCACTATAACTATTGTCCTGGGTTTTGATGGCTAAATAAAGCAGCAATAGTTCTTGCCTATAAAACTATATTTTTAACAGGTTACAAAACACCTGAGTCATCTGCTTTATGTTCTATTTTTTATCTCATTTACATTTATTGTGGAGATTAAAGGAAGAAAGACCCTTCAGCAAGGTGTTATTAGAGAATATTTCATTGGCGCAAATACCAAGTGTTGGTCCTTGAAAGATGGCACAATTAGCAGAAGCAGAATCTATCCACATTGTACTTGATACATAATTGGAAGAATACCCAATAGGAACCAAGGGAGCAGTTTCACCTATTGTTTTCTGTTCACAAGTGTATTGGTGTTCTGCTGTGGACACATGACAAGTTAGTATCTCCAAGTCCTCTTCCTAACGTGCTACTGTTTGGTGCCAAATCCTTTTACCCCTAAAAGCCCTGCCTGTAGGTGAGATAGCCATGCTTTTAAGCAGCAGTCCCCAACCGTCTGGCACCAAGGACCAGTTTCATGGAAGACAGTTTTTCCAAGGATGGTGGGGGATGGAGAGGTGGTTTCAGAATAATTCAAATGCATCACACTTATAATATCTAATGTAATAATTATACTTCTCACCACAGTGCAGAATCAGTGGTAGCCCTGAGCTGTTCCCTCACCTGTGCAGTTTACAGTAGGTTCAGGCTCCTGTGAGAATTTAAAGCTGCTGATAGGAAACAGGGCTCAGGTGGTGACACCAGAGGTGGGAGCGGCTGTGAATAAAGACAGAGCTTTGCTTGCACCGCTCACCTCCTCTGGGGCTAACAGGCCATGGACAGGTATAATCCATGGCCCAGGGGTTAGAAACTGCAGCTTTTTAAAAACCTAGATATTGCCAGGTAATATACAGCCGATACTATTTCCTTGTCAAGAAACAAACACCCTGCCCCCAAAACTCTTCCCTTGATGTTCTGATAAATTGAACATGAATTTCATATAAAAGTTGGAGACTGAATATCATATGCATTGGTATCCTTTTTGCCAGCTTTTTATGACTTTTTTAATGCCAACTTTTATCCCATACATTTGAAAATTGATGGTATAACAGTCTAACTTTACATATAATAGCCCATTTTTTCCCAAATTTAAAAAGACAGTAGTGAATAGGAACATGTCTGTATATGTAACGTCTTATAGAAGCATAATATTTATACAGAAAATTCCACCCATCATTTGCGTGCAGCTCGTTGAATTTTTTCCCAGTCACGCTCACCCGTCAAACTAGCGCTGAAGATGCAGAACGTGGGTGGCTGCTCAGGGGCGCCCCCTGGTGCTCCTCACCAGCCATATCACCTCCCCCAAGGAGCCACCCTATCCTGATGTCCAACACCCTAAATTACTTTTGTTTGTTTTGTACTTTAAATAAATAGTTTTATATCGTATATGGTTTTGTATCTGGCTTTTCTCACTCAGTGCGTTCATTTTTTGTGTAAATTTATTGAAACGTGTTAGTGTGCTGTATAATTCACTCACTTCAAATATACGTGTACAACCTTTTCTTAGTAAATTTCCCAAGTGATACAACCATCACAATAAATCAGTTTTAAAATATCTCCGTCACTGCCATAAGACTCTGCATGTCAATTACTGTTAATCTCCATTTCCCACGTGCCTAATGCAGTGATTCATCTACTTTATATTTGTCCTCAATGCACTATTTTTTAACTTAAAAAGTGACTGTTGGAAATAAAGTTAAATGTAGTGGGTGTTCATTAGGGACAGTATTAAAGAAATATTAGCAGTTATTTCTGGAGTCATAGACATAAATATGCTGCTGGCCTTTTGAATTTTCTTAGAGTTACCAATCTAGACAATTAAAAGTGGTTTTCATTAGAGTTTTCTATCCAGTAAAGATGTTAAATGAATAAAGTAGGAGTATTTTTTTCTGTTTAAATGAGAAGATCTAAGTTTTGCTTTAGTCTTTTAGCAGTATTTTAGAAATATTACGTTTTCACATATTGGAGTCACAGGAACACACACAACAAAGAGGAAAAGAAATAAATTGTTTCTCACCTTTCTGAAAAGTTATTTTTCAATTTATATCAGTAGCACTGCAGGAGATTTTATAACTTACAGAAAGATCTTGGGTTCTGTTGTATTCGTTCCCGGGGAAGTTAAGAACTCTTTCGATAGTGGTAGAATAAATAACACCAGTGGTAGATTTTGCATGTTCATAGCCAAGGACGTGTTCTGAAATAACCACATGGGTGTCTGTGTGAGTTTTTCCAATCCAGTTTTTTCCTTTGCTCCTTGGACAGATCTAGTACATTGTCTCATGAACTGTAACAGATCAGAAACAATTCCTCATATCAGAAACTCTTCCACTGAATCTATGTAACAGAAAGGCGCAGAACTTCTAATGCATAGTATAAAGCTTAGGGATTACTTCAGCAATTACTTAAAGCTTGTGTGTGCATTAATTTTTTAAAAAAGGAACAAGAAGGAAAGAAGATAGTTTCTATTTCTAAGTCCTAAATGTAGGGAAAAATGTAGAGGCAATGGGAAAATAAGAACTTCTGTACGTAGAGGGCATTTACTTACCGATTTTAATGTAACGTCCCCTTTCATTTCTGAGAATACATTTTAATAATGTCTACTAAATTGCTTTCAAGTACTCCTTGCTATTAGTTTAATTGGTGAAGGAATTATATGTTGCATGTGTCTTGTTCTGAATTAAAATTTATTTTTCTTCTTCTTCTTCTTCTTTTTTTGTTTCTTTACTTTTTTAAGTGACAAGGCAGAGTTTATTGATGGAAAGCTTGTTAGAAAGATTGAAAAGCAAAAGAAGGGGAACCAAACCTCTGGCAACAGAGGTGAAGGAACCCAGGTGAATTAAAAATTTTAGGGGAACCTCTTAAATTAAAAATTTTAGTAAAGGATTCAGATATTTCATGACAGCTTAGGGTGAAAGGTAAAAGGAGTTGTGTTGTCTGCAGAGTATGTGAACGCTTATTTCAACCATACTTAACACGTGGTTCATGGAAATTTGAAGTCTCTTTCAGAAAGCCCACAAGGTCAAAGCTCTGTACATAATAATACTGACATATTATTTGTTCCTTTCACTGTCCTGATATAAGCACTGCTGGTGCAAAAACACTGGCAGAAAACCTGTTGGCTCCTTAGCAAGGATCAAGGCAACAGCAGCATTACAGTTATAAAAATTTTCTCAGATTTACCTTCCAATATGGTAAATATTGATTATTATATTATTATTGATTATTACTAACTTTAAGAGCCAAAGAAGTTATCAGATGAAAAAGTGGGAGAATGGAATGTTCACACACAATTAATTTTTTCATTTCTGCTTACTGAAAATTTGTCATGTTTTAATTTTTCCCCTTATTTTTATGTTGCATAATACTCATACTTTTTGCTTTAAAATTGTGCGGCCTTTTTCTATGAATGAGTTATTTTTGAACAGAAGAATATCTCTATGTGACAGAGTGGTTCTTGCTAAAACTAACCCAAACCACAGAGCCATCGTAAACTAAAAACTATTGAAGTCATTTTCTGGCCAATGGCCCATGCATTTTATTCTTCCATAAAATTATGTAACCTGCTTCAAATTAAAAATTAAATTATTAAAACTATAGAAACATAGGTCACCTTATTTAAACATTTTTAATCGCACCTTTTTTGGCAGGGGTGGGGTAGAGTAGTCCTCTCATGATATTCTAAACACAAAAATGGTGGAGGAATTCAATTTATGAGTTATGTGTCTTGGGAAAAAATTCTTTTTAAAGTATCATTTATTTTAATTTCTTTGAAGAATGAATCAGTGGTGTGGAGACAGTGTTTGAGAAATTTTGCATAGCTGTTTCTTGGGGTTCTTAAATTTTCTGGGCTCCTTTTCATTTGACAGTGTTGATGGTAACTCCGGTGTGCTGAGCCTTAAATAAATGCATTGCCAAATAAACTCAACAAAATAAAACTAAAAAGGACTTAAATGGGGTGTTAGTACAGAATTTGTCATGTTTACGTTTCATTTATCGGCTGTAGAGCTCATTTTCTTTATTTACAGTAAATGATCACCTTAGTTGTTTCCCTACCTCCAGCTTTTGTGAATAATTTTACACTCTGTAGAACTGGAGATATTATGGAAAATGTTCAGAAGAACTGTGAATAAGAAAAAGGAGGGAAAGGAAAATTGAGATGAGTTTCTGACTTTTATTAGACAGTGGGAGATAAAAGCAATGAAGTAATTCTCTGGGGGAATAGCTGAAATCCCAGTGGGAAAGAACTTAACAGATTGTAAACATAAATTCTGTTTCTGATTAATTGGACAGCAGTGACTTTTATCACACTTGCAAAATAAATAACTTGATTTTGCCTTAGTTTCTATCTCATTTCAACTATTTTAAAGATTTCTAGGGCTCCTGGGAGATTGCGACTCTAAGAATTCTGACTGTCTTTAATTTTTAGGTATAATGTTGCACTACATAATTAAATCACTTAATCCTTATATCAGTCAAAATAAATATTGTTATTCACAATACGCTGAAGAGACTGTATTACATTGACTTTGAGACATTTTCCTGAGATTATGAAAAACTTTATATGGCACAAATTTCCGTAGCCTGCTCTCTTTGGGTAAAAGCACTTGATATTTTACTATGGTTTAAAAAACATTGTTCTTTTAAGGCAGTAAGATTCATTTTTCTTACAAGAAAATATCTTTACTTTTTGATGATATTGGGAAAAATAAGCAAAGGATTCAAATCCGTCCAAAGTTGTATAATTAAATATGTTGGTTAGGCAAAAATAAGGTTTTAATGAACCCGATCTTACAAAATCGATCAAAGCATGGTTATCAGAGGTCGGGAAGCGGGGAGAGGGTTGAGGAACGGTGGGTCAGAGGGCACAATCATGCGGTTTAGATGCCAGGATTTTAAAGTCTCATAGTTAGTGGCACAGTAGGGTGACTGTGGTTAACAATAATCTACTGGGCTAAGGCGCCAGCCACGTATACCTGAGCTGGTGGGTTCGAATCCAGCCCAGGCCCACCAAACAACAATGACGGCTGCAACCAAAAAATGGCCGGGTGTTGTGGTGGGCGCCTGTAGTCCCAGCTACTTGGGAGGCAGAGGCAGGAGACTCGCTTGAGCCCAGGAACTGGAGGTTGCTGTGAGCTGTGATGCCACAGCACTCTATCCAGGGTGACAGCTTGAGGTTCTGTCTCAAAAAAAAAAAGAATAGTAATAATCTACTGGGTATTTCAAAATAGCTGGCAGAGATTTCAAATTTTCCCAGTACATACAAAGGAAAAATGTGTGAAGTGATGGATGTACAATCTAGACTAATTTACTTACTGCACATGGTATGTGGGTATCAAAGTATCACACATACCACATAAATATGCATAATTATTATGCATCAGTAAAATTTATAAAAATAAAGAATTAATCAGGGACGGTGCCTGTGGCTCAGTGAGTAGAGCGCCAGCCCCATATACCAAAGGTGGCAGGTTCAAACCCGGCCTCAGCCAAACTGCAACAGAAAAATAGCCGGGCATTGTGTTGGGCGCCTGTAGTCCCAGCTACTCGGGAGGCTGAGGCAACAGAATCGCCTAAGCCCAGGAGTTGGAGGTTGCTGTGAGCTGTGACGTCACAGCACTCTACAGAGGGCAATAAAGTGAGACACTTTCTCTAAAAAATAAAAAATAATTGATCAGTACAACTGTTCAGCTTCATCCTTAGTTTGGCCACTAGTTTTTTAGGTATTTTTCCTGTAGCTTGAGCTTTGCTGT
>CAUYRH010125016.1:0-34954 GCA_963574655.1 Perodicticus potto | reverse complement strand
CTGGGGGCAGTCTTTTCTGCAGTGGCCAGTCTGACCACATTGGAAGCACTTGTTTTTAGCTCCTCTGGTTTCCCTCTGCCCCTGAAAGTTGCTCGTTTGTTGGAGTGCCATTACTAGAGCTGTCATTCTTTTCTGTTCCTTTCTCTCTGTTTCCTTCTTTCTCTCCAGGTCTCTGTTATAAAAGACCATAATGGCCGTTTTAAGAAGATTCTCCAGGTTATGGTCTGGGCCTAGAGCCAATTTCTGGAGTTTTCTTTCAATGTCTGAAGCCGCTTGAGTGATAAATTTGTCTTTTAAAATAATCTGACCCTCTATGGAGTCAGGTGTTAATTGGGTGTGTTTTCTCGGCAATGAAGAATTTTTCAATGAATTAGATGCAGATACTTTATTTGATCTCAAGTGATTTAGAATATTTTGTAGTGATGTGAAATGTGATATTTCATCAGAAGACAGTTATGAATCTGGTTTAGACCACCAAATGGCAAGAAATAAACGTTATAGAATCTGCTAGTGAAAGTGATTTTGAAGAAGAGTGGATTGAAAATGATACTACACCAACCTCGGAGGATTATACAAATATTTCTGGTGCAACTGTTGAACTTACTGATCCACAGATCCATCAGTGAAGTGACAATTTTTCTTAAATTGCATACATCAGAATTACCTGTGGGATTATTCAAAATCCAAGTTCCTTAGCTCCACCTTATAATTACATGTTCAAAATCTGGCATTTCTAAACTCAGTTCCTTAGCTGTCGTTGAGACTTTCTGAATTGGAAATTCTGTGCCAACAGAAATCTGCATTTTTAATAATCTCCAAAGATTCTTGTTATGCACATGATCTAAAAGCTCATAAATCAAGCTTTACTAGGTGGCTCCTTAATAATATAAAATAAGCAAAAGTGTTAAAATTTACTTGATATCCTGGGAAATTCTCCCACAAATCTTCACACCCTTAGTCATCCTTCCCACGATTCTTCTGCTGCATTACCTCTACCCCACCACCATTAGATAAAACTCTGCTGATATTCTTCCTGCCTGTGAGTTAGGCTGGTCTTACTGCAAATGGAAATCTTGCACCCTCCTGAACTCACCTGATAACCATTTCCTTATATTTCTAGAATACACGCTCACCCATTGCCAATCCCAAAGCATCCCCCTCATAGCATACTTGATGTCGATGTCCTGTTGAAATTCTGCCTCATCACTCAAGCAGCTCTGCATGTTTTAATACACAGTCACACACACTACACGGCATCAGACTCATGAAATCAGGCGCTCATTAAAAACAAATATTGTCTCCCAGCTGCTAGGAAGGTTCAAACACTTGAAACTGATTGCAGAAAGAAAATAGGTCCAATCTGTTCTGTTCTACCAAATGTCAATAGAGGCGGTTATGCAGGCATGTCTGATACTTCGCTTTTGCACAAATTACAGGGTAGAATAGATGTAAGGATGGCATGAATAAAAGCTCATACTTCAGGAAAATAAGGGCAGTTGCAGATCTGGAGCTGAACCCTCCTGTCATGGGCTGGCGATGCTAAATTCATTTGAAGGAGGGGCTTCCCCTGCTGCTGTCATTTCCCAAAGAGGTGCTCTCAGATGACAGGGACACCTTTCTTGGCACATCTTTTGGGGGATTTGCTTGTTCACAGCACGTGGGATCGAGAATGCAGGGGCCATAAATACACTGTGTTTGTCTTTCTGACAGCAATTTGCTTATTCTCAGCCTCTGGAACAGAAGGGAGGCGATATACACGTGTTCTAAAATAGCACCAAAGGCCTATGTTTAAAATACCTTTAAATCTGTTCAGTGGCACCACACTCCAGCTCCCATCGCTTCCCCACTCCCCACCCCCAGCTCTCTCTACACAGTCTCAGCCCCCTCCTCTGCCGAGCGGTCCAAGGCAGCTTCACCACCGTTTGAAACAAAGGACAGATAATCAAACAAAGGACAGATAATCCTTCTCCAAAGAAAATCATGAAGAGAATGAAGAAAGCCTGATCTCTGCTTTCATTATGAAGTCGTGTTTATATTTCAGTGGTCGCATTGGGAAGTATTTCTTTTCAAATTATACATTACAGCAGGTTGTTGATTGATGTGTTTGAACACTGCAGCCCTCTGCCCCCACACATCCCTGCTAAAGAACATCCTTTCTCCTTAACATACTTCAGCCCAAGTCGGAGGAGGCGTTGCACTCACCCCTCGGTATTAATGTGTAGAAAATCTGTGATCTTCTAAAAATATTATTTTTTCTAAAAGAAACCAATATACATGCATATTTTTCTCAATTAGAAGAGGTAACTGCTAATAAGGAAGCAATAGCAGGTATCTCCGCATGCCAGGGGCTTGCTTCAACTCCACAAATGTAAACGTCGTACGCACTGATGGCAGGTCCCCTAGTAAATAAGCGTTGACACGGGACATCTCAGGGAATCTACTGAGGGCCACAGTTTCCATCTCAGGGAAACCTTTACAAGTCAGAAAAGGCAGATTGTTTACATCACTACTTTGGATAATTTCCCTTCTCCCTTAAACCTAACTGAATCAAATTGAAATAGCATTTTTCAGGAATCTCTCATGGCTGAAAATCTCAGATGCTGAGGATTTAAGAAAAATAAATCATCCTCTAATCACTGTAAATTAAATTAAACTCATTGATTTAATTAACCCCTTCTCTATTCATGACACTGCTTGATGAATGAAATACAGAGTACTTTACAAGTTTAGAATACCATAGAAAATCTGAGGTTCTGAAAACTTGCATAAACATACATGGGATCCAATAGCTAGTAATACAAAATGATTCTGAGCCCACTTCATACTACTATAAATACACCATGGTTTAGGAAAAACTAATTCTAGGACAAAATCTACTGATTTCGTGAAATACTTGATGCTAAATTCTTATAAAGGAGTGGGTACATTTAGAAATAATCTAACTGGAAGAACCACTAAGCCTTTGAAGACTCTCAAACTGTTTTCAACTAGAATCTGAAATCATACCATTTCTTGCCAATCTAAATTTTAATGATTCTATTGCAAAATTGTATTCATCACTTCTGTATTTTACAGATGCTACAATGATACAAATGTGAGCTGTACTGAAGAGGTATCCAAGTACCTATCCTGTAAAGCACTAAAAACAATTCTTAAAACAAAGTTAATTCATTTTTTCCTTTTATCCCTCTTAATCTCTGGGCCTGGTTATTTAACAACTCCAAGCACTACCAAGACAAATGTGTTTCCTGACAGATCTCACTGACGTTACCATTCTGAAACATATGAAAAATGGTCCTCTTTTCCTAAACTCTTTGATTTTCTCCCTCCTGTTTCCACATTTCTAAATCAAGCTGCAGGACCAGCATTCAGGGAAGAGTGGAAATGTTAAAGCTACAGTTTGGGGGATACTGGCAGGGATTTATTTACCCCAGAGATAGTGCAAGAAGAAGTGAGATTAGGATCAGCCCACTTTATCACAGGATTCAAGCGACTTCTGAAGTTACAAAATGCCCTAACAGTAAATGAAAATCCAGCTTCTCCTGGCTGCTGTTTCCACCCAAGGGACATGGTCAGACATAGGTAATAAAACTCCAGCTGGCACACTGTCAAAGGATTATTTATTTTCATTCTCCACACATAAGGGAAGGAGCATATGAACCTATGAAATGTGCCCAGGTGGACATAAAAAATAAAATCTTCTCCATTAGAATTTTTACTTTTAAATCGATGTAAAAGTCACATACCAAAATAAAGCAGATGCAGAGAATCTTAAGACATCAACAATTCAAAAGTTAGAAACTTGAAGTGGCTCAATATAATGGAAAATCCATATTTTATTCACCAATCGAAAAATATTTTTGACTTTCCATAGAAAGTGGAAGACTGACAAACCAGCTACCAAGTGAAGCCTGAGGCTTTCAGAAACAACTCAAATTACCTTACAAGTGCTGTGAAATGAAATGTCACAATTTAGTTCTAGGAAGCAGATGGGAAAAAATTTTTGCCATTTCTCAGTGTAGTAGAGACATCTTTGTGAAGCCTAAGTAAGGAGTAGAGTGAAGAAATCTGTATAGACTTTAGAACAATAATTGGGGAACATTTCTTTGACCTGTTAAAATGTGATAGAATGACAAAAAATTACTAATCTCTTATCAAAGGAGTGAAAGATAATTTTCTATTCTATACACAAAGAAAAAAAATTAGATGTTTCTGTGGAGTGCTAAGGAGATTAACTTTTTTTTATTGTTGAGGGCCAGAAATGTTGCTAGGGTATGATTGGAGGTAGAGCTGCTTTGAAGAAAACTTCTACTAATACCTTAATGTTGAAAGATACCATTCATTCATCTTATTAAAATTCTGTGAGAACAAAGTCATCAATAATAAAACAATAATGATACACAATAATTTTATTATACCTGCAACAATATTATTATTATGGATACCTCCAAAGCACTACTGTACACAAGGTATAACTTTAAGTTCCACTAATATACTAACACAAGTTACCCTTTAAAACATCTTTGTAAGATAAATGTCTTATGTTATTTGCAATTATTACCAGGAAAACTGAAGTATAAAAAAGTTTTATAACTTGACCAAACCACACAGCTAGCAAGCAGTTAAGCAGTAGAGCAAAGAGACAAACTTGGATAGTCTGGCTATAGGAGTTGTGCTATTAACCACAATTGTAAGAAAAGCAACCAGGAAAGAATGATGGCACATATGTGTATGCTAGGTCTGATCATTGGGAATAAAAAAAGAGTGGTGGAGATTACAGTAAATTGGATAAAAAAGCCATCTAAGAATGAAATTCAATCCTTGGACTACTGGTTTGCATTCTTAGGCCTAAAGAAGGTAGTGATCACATCGACCAAAGCAGGACATGGTGGATGGTGTGACCTTGAGAATTGAGTAAGGGAGTAATTCAAAGTCTGTGGTAGATTGATCCCCAGAGACTGGGGAGATGGGTAAATGTGAACTTCTGTGGAGTATCAGGCACTCGCCTCCTTGTTCACAGCATGATAAAATGAGCAGGACCTAAGGCATTGACAGCTTCATAAATTGTGTGGAAATGGAGGCCAATAGCACCTAACAAAGGTTCCCGGAGCACAACTTAGTACTCGCAGAGAGGTACTGCCTGCAAAGTTAGATACTAAATCCATCTGTTGGGATCAGATAAAAAACAATGGCCATGATGATGATGGCCATAGATACAGGCAAAGATTGTTTTCATTTTTCCAGGACTATATAAATCTCAAAGCTCCAAAATAATCCAAAAGATAGAGCAGGACTTGTGAAAAATGAGTGATACTTGACTTCATCCTAGGGAAGTGAGAGTTAGAATAAGTTTCAGGAGAACAAGGACATTCTTTGACTTCTTTTCCAAGAATATATGCAGAACTGAGCACATACGAAATATAGCAGTCAAGAACTATTTATGGGATAAATAAATTAACCAGATTTAATTTCATCTAGAAAAAAAGGCATAAAATGTTTTACATCTCAGGTTTTGGAGGAATGTTTACTATTTATTCATCAGTGACTTACAGATATTTTTTAACTGAAAGGGACTTTTAAAATTGCCACAATATTTTGTGAATGATAAAACTAGATAACCAAAACAATCAGTAAGAGAATGAGAACCAGAGACCACCTAGATAATCCTTCCTCTTTCTGGCACTCCATTTCTTCTTCTCAGAAATTCTCTGCTCAGAGTTAGATGGTTAATTAACATTCACAAATTTTTAGACAATTGAGTTACAGATTTTTCCATGCTGAGTTACAATCAAGTAAAAGTAATTCGTCCTTCCTATCAGGCCCTCTGTGGTGTCACTTTCGACTTTCACACATGCCATCTACTTCTCAGAATGCTTTCACATGCTACCTCTTTGTTGGAACATGTCCTCTTTAGAGAACAGCTCAAAGATTTCTCACCATGGAGTCTTCCTTAACTAAACTCCTCCATTGGAAATTTGCCCACTTCCAACTGGAAGCCACTGGAGTCTCTCACCATGGAGTCTTCCTTAACATAACTCCAGTTCACTTCACTCCATGTTAACTTCCTTAACATAACTCCAGTTGCCCACTTCCAACTGGAAGCCACTGTCCTCCCACATTTGGAGAAGCAATTAGGGTCATTCACTCTAAACTGGATTAAGTAGAACAATTTCTTTGTAATATTTTATTCAGCTGCTTTTTTAATTCAGATTAATATGAGGGTACAAATGATTAGGTTATATTGTTTTCAAGGTAAAGTTCAAGTTGTAGTTCAGCCCTCCATCCAGGGTGTATGCTATACACCCTCAGAATGTGCCCATAAGGTGTGAACTTATCAATCACCTCCCTCTTCCCCTTTCCCTTTCTCACCTCCTCTCCTGCCTTGAATAAACTTGTATTTTTCTCTCACATGAGCATGTAGTTTTTTTTCTACTGGTTTTATATTAGTGTTGAGTACATTAGATACGTGCATTTCCCTTCTTGTGTTACTTTACTATGAAGAATGTGTTTCAACTTCATCCAGGTTAATACAAAAGATATAAAATCACCATCTTTTTATGGCTGAATAGTATTCCATGGTATACATATACCACAGCTTTTTAATTTATTCCATTGCTTTCATTTGCATCTAAGACAATAAAAAAAGTCATTTCAAAGAACAAGCTTCTTACCAATAATTTCTAGAGAGTCAGTATTTTATTTATTTATAACTCAAGTTGGAAGGGCTAATCTTGCCCTGTGCAAAAGATTTAGCAAGATAAGAGATGTTAGAATTTCTAAGCTCCTATTCCCAAATTCCATTGACTTCAATCTCTATATCCCTACACAAGATTAATGATATTTATGCAAAACCTACATGACACATGAAGAAGAAAATTCTTTCAAAAACAGTCAAGAAGCAAAGCCATCAGCAAAAACAAATTCAGGCATACCCAGATGTCTAAGTATTAGATTGGGAATTTAAAATAACTGTGTTTAAACTGCCAAAGATTCTAATGGAAAAGGTGGAAAAACACATGAACATATGGGAATTTCGGCAAAGAGAAGGAAACTATAAGAAAAAAACTAAAAGGAAATGTTAGAAATGGAAAAGTTCAGTAAGAGATGGAGAATGCTTTTGGCAAATTCATTGATAGACTCAACACGGATGGGAGGGGGGAAATCAGCAAACCTTAAAAGAGGTCAATATGTCTATTGAAATTGAAACAAAAAGAAAAGCAAGCCAAAAACAAGAAGAAGAGAATATCCAAGAGTAGGAAGACAAAATCAGTATAATATATATGTAATTGAAATCTTAAGAAGAAAAGAGAGAGAAAATAGCGGTATTTGAAAAGAAAATGGCTACAAATTTTCAAAAACTAATGCAATACACAAAACTACAGACACATACATATACATATTCATGAAAATATCATATTAAAACTGCTAAAAAACAAAGATAAACAGAAAATTTTAAAGGAATGCAGAGGAAAAAACAAATATATTACATGCAGAAGAATAAAAATAACAGCAGACTTTCTATCAGAAGCTATGCAAGACTGAAGGCAGTGGAGAGACATCTTTGAAGTATTGAAAGAATAATAAAACTTTCAACCAGGAATTCTAGAACCAATTAACATATCTTTCAAAAATAAAACAAAAATACTTTCTCAGAAAAATAAAAAGATAAATTATTACTAATAGAGAAGTAGACTTTACTACATTGAACTGTTGAAGAAAGTTCTCAGGAAAAACAAATAAAATGCTAGACAAAAGGCAGTACTTACCCAAAGAAATAAAGAATACTGGAAATAGGATAAATGAAGATGAATATATAATTCATTTTGTCTTACTTTTAAAAGCTCTTAAAGAAAAATAGCTCACTAAAGGAAAAAAATAGCAGCAATGAATTGTTCATTGATCATATAATGCACACATAATGTACAGTAAAATGTATGTTGACAAGAGGACAAAAATGAGAAAAAGAATTCAAGGATATACCTTTGTTACATCCTTACACTATGTTAAGTTGTATAATTTGAAGGTAGAGTGTAATTAATTAAATATATAGCAAACACTAGAGTGCCTTAGTCCAGTTTGTGTTGTTATAAAAGAATACCAGAGACCCAGTGATTTACAAAGAAAACAAATTTATATTTCACAGTTATGGTGACTGGGAGAATATCAAGTTTCTAGCATCTTGTGAGGACCTTCTTGCTACATCCTTTCATGTGTTCATCATTTCACACTAACTCCTGATTCTTCCCCCATGACCCAATTACCTCTTATTAGGCACCACTTTTCAACACTGTTGCATTGGAGATTAAATTTTCAAGACATTAACTTTGGGGGGAATACATTTAAACCACAGCAAAGAATATAAGTAACAAGTTAATATAAAAACTTCAGGAACAAACTACAATGTCATAGGAAATTCACAATTTAAAGAAAATTGAAAGTTTGGGAGGATAAAAGACAAATAACAGACAAAAGAAATAGAAAAAAAACTAGCAAGTTGACAAATCTTTAGTATTAGCATATCAACAATTACATTAACTACAAGCAATCTACGCCCACCAATTAACATAAATTGTCACATTGGATAAAAGAAGGAAGACGCATTTTACACAGAAAATATAGGGAGGTTAAAAGTAAAAAGATAGAAAAATGTATCCCAAAAACATGAATCAAAGGAAAGTTGGAGCAGCTATAATAATATTACATAGATTTCAGAAGGAGATACTTTATTAGCAATAAAGAGATTTCACAATGATTAAAAAAATCAATTCATAAAATACTCAATTCACCAAAAAGATATAAAAATACTAAATTTTTATGCAGCAGAGCTTTAAAATAGATTAAGCAAAACTGATGAAAACAGACAAATCCACAATGATAAGTAGAGAATTCAACATTCCTCTCAACAACAAATACAGAACAAATACAGAAAGTCAGTAAGAATATAGAAAACCAAAACAACACTATCAACCAACTTTATGTAATTGACAACACAGAATATTTAACCCAACAAATGCAGAATGCATATACTTTTCAATTACAAAAGCATATTCACCAAGAGAAACCATATTCAGGTCCATAAAACAAACCCTAACCATCTTAAAAGAACTGAAATCTTGTGAACTATATTCTCTGACCATGATTAAGTAATCAATAACAGAAAGATTCCTGGAAAATACCAAAATACAGTAGAACTTCTGAAAGTTGACCACCCAAGGGACTATACCAAGCTGGTCAACTTATGGAGGCAGTTAACATAAGTGACCACCAAACGGATTATACCAAGCTGGTCAAGATATGGAAATGGTTAATATAATTGACCATCCAAGGGACTATACCAAGCTGGTCAACATATGGAGGTGGTTAATATAATTGACCATTGAAGGGACTATACTAAACTGGTCAACATATGGTGATAGTAAGCATAAGGATCTAGACTGACTGTACTGATAAGTATATGGGATGCATGTCTGGTCTATGAAAATTAGGTCAGTGGTCAATGTAGGGAGGAGATCAATGATAGGCTCTACTGTAATTACAACAGTGACAACAAAAATAACCCTCTAAACCCATGGGTGAAAGGGAAAATTTTAAAAAGAATACAAATGAAACCATTGTTTATCAAAATTTGAGGAATGAATACAAAGCAGTGCTTAAGAGAAATTCATAGCACTAAAAACTTATAGTAGAAAAGAAGGAAAACTTCACATCAATGATTCAAGCTTTCCATTTAAGAAACTATGGTAAGTTTCTCAAACCAAACGTAAGTAAGCAAAAGATCACAAGTCAAATGCATTAATAACAATACCAATAAAAAGACATAATAGAGAAAACCAAAAGCCATCTTAGAGGACTCAATAGCCACCTCCCTTCAATGATTTTTTAAATATTTCCTCATGAAACAACTTTCTTTAGAACTCTAGATTCATATTTCCAGCAAGTTCCCCTGTGCAGCACTCCAGTGAGTTGTCTGTCTTCTAGGACCCATAACTTGTCCTCTCCAACAAGGTCTGATCTCAACCCCAGAGGCCAGGAAGTACGGGGCAGCCTCTCCTTTGGGTGTGCTATCTCAGTCCTGCAGGTAGTAACTGTTCCCTATATCTGCTATTTCTATATTCCTTAGAGTTCTCTTTACTTTGTATCAATTAACCCCTCATTACAACAAACTTTGTTAGAGTTAACGATTCTTTATACTTAAATTTCTATGTTCAAATTACTTATCATTATGAGGTTTCTTTTTTTTTTTTTTTTTTTTTTTGAGACAGAGTCTCACCCTGGATAGAGTGCTGTGGCATCACAGCTCACAGCAACCTCCAATTCCTGGGCTCCAGCGATTCTCCTGCCTCTGCATCCCTAGTAGCTAGGACTACAGGTGCCCACCACAACGCCCGGCCACTTTTTGGTTGCAGCCCTCATTGTTGTTTGGCGGGCCCAGGCTGGATTCGAACCTGCCAGCTCAGGTATACGTGGCTGGTGCCTTAGCCTGTTGAGCCACAGGCGCTGAGCCCATTATGAGGTTTCTGTTTCCTAACTTGATACAGATTGATAGAATTACCCATGACTGTTCTTTGTATTCAATGATTTGAGTATTATGTGGAGGGCTTCACATCAATACTATTTTCCCTCTAAGGATCTTCAAACCACCTCACTGCAGAACCTGCTTTCATGTTGAACTTAAGCCTATTACCATTGTTCCTAGATTTATTACTTGGGTTCATAGAGAGCACAGCTCAGCAAGTGTTGCAAATACTTAAGAACTTCTGACATGCTCTCCCTTGCCATACTCTTTGCACTTGGGTAATGAAGAACTTTGGTCTTCTCCCAAATAAGGTTCCTAAAACATCTAAGAGAGTAATTCTAATCAATGCTAAGATGAGACGAAGTTCTCCTCACCAACCTCCACATAATTAAAAAATATTATTAAAGACTAAACACCCAGTTCCAATCTCACAAGAATTTGAGAGAGGTAAAACCAAACCACCTGTCCAGAATTCCTTGCGAGCAGGAGCCACCTGGGCTCAGAAATGCTTCCTTCATCCCAAAGCACTCACTTCTGCTACCAGAACCTTTGAGTGCTTCTGAAGACTGAGCTTCTGATCCCAGATCAGGACAAGTTTTTCACAAAAAACTTAACAGTAGATGGAAAACTTAATATGAGGATGTGAAGAGAAAGATTTTATACTGACCTTCGCTAGCAACAGGACAATGTTGACTGGTTAGCATGTAAATGTGTAGCTAGGCTCAAGTTCAAAGACCCAGTATATTTCATGTAGCTAGTATTTTTCCATTAAGAAAGTGACCATCGCATGCTAAAATATGCATTAATTTTTATGCCAGCAAAGAAGAGATAAAATGATTCCAGGTCCCATAGAAAATGACTAAAAAATCATTTCAGTAGAATTTGGCATTTAGAGCTCACATATGGGCCTTTGCCTCTAATCTCTGTTCTAAGAGACATAGGCTTTTATCACTTGCCCCCAAACCCACAAGGCAATCATAGCTTTTAAAATGTCTTATGTTAATTAGTATTATATTGCATACAGCCATCAAGATAACATACACTTTTTCTCAGAGGGAGTTCAAATAAAAGATAGTCACTAATTATATTTATTCTATGAAATAGAATATATTGAACTCTGTGCACAGAGGATATCAAAAAAGCCAATCTAGATTATGGAAAAGAGTACCAACTCTGTGAATAAACTCCCTTTACATTGGGAGGAAGCAGCAATATGTTTCAATAGAAAACAGCTGGTCAAAATAGCTGTATACACAAAGAGGGAGCCCTTTGACCCCCAGAAAATGTAGCCCTTATTCTACAACCATGGAAAAAAATAAGATCTAAGCAAATGATAGGGAGATTGAATACATGGCATTTCAGGTGGTGGAAATGGTATGATCCCACGCAGGGATGGGATCAATTCAATTTGTTAGGGACAGAGGCGTTCCCACCAAGAGGACTATCTTATCCCTGACAGTGTTCAGGGTCGCTGACGGATGGTGATTCTAAAATTTTAGATTTCAGTTTGCACGGTTAATGTTTTTCAGCTGTCTACAGAGACTTCCTCTCCTTGGTGCCTGCAGGCAGAGGCTGACAGTTTCCATTTCCCCCTTAGTGCCCTACTGGTTTAGAAAAAGTTACAGGAAATTTCTTGAGCAATATGACGCTCCTATTTGACATGAATCAATATGTATCTCTCTCTCTCTCTCTCTCTCTCTCTCTCTCTCTCTCTCTCTCTCTCTCTCAGCGCTTATGATTTTCTTGGTAGACATGAGCCAAGTCTTTTACATATATTGTTTTCCTTAATCCCCAAACAATCCTATAACTATTATTGTCCCCACTTTATAAACGAGGAAATGAGGTTTAGAGAACTTAATTGGCTTGAAGTCAACCTCAGGTCTTTCTGATACTAAATTGCCTGTCTTTAAAAAGTTTCCCTATTTTAATGTCATCAATAATCAGTAGTTTTGTGACTATTTGAAAGACATTTGTATCATGTTTTTGAACTTGTTGCTATTAGCTCAAAGAGTTTTTCTCACACATTCTATGCTGCCACCATCTGGTCTCTTGTAAAACTGTCGAGCTTTTCTTCTGGAGTCATTCTCAGTCTTATCAGAGTTTTTGCATTCCCTTCACAGAGGGCCGGAATTGGTGTGGACTGGATTTACATTACCTAAAATTTTCTAATCTTATCAATATACTCCCCTTCACTCATCTGCAATGTGTAAGGGTCATAAAGAGATTAAAATGGAAATTAATTGACTAATGAAATATTGTTGGCAAAAGAGAAATTCATGGAACATCAGCCTCTGTGCAAAAGTGCTGCTGAAGGGATGTGTCAACTCTGGACTCGGAGTGCAAAGTGAATTTGACACACTTTTTCCTTGGTCAACTGTGGGAACCTTAAATTAATAAGTAAGGGAAAGTAGGCCAATAGGAGCAAATCAATAAGGTTGCACAAAAGAGACTCAGAGAGGAGGGAAGATATCAGCTAGGAGAAAGTTGGCGCTTAAGTCATTGACTTCGGTATGACTGATGGTCATAATCCTGGGAAAAACAAAATGTGCTCACATTGGTAAGGACGAGAATCTTTGCCAAGTCTTTACCATCATCTGGTTTCCTCTGCCAATCTCCACCTACCACAAACCACAGACTGTATTAAATGTGATTCTGCCTCGTGGGAAGCAGGGGAGAGAAACAAAAGAGGAAAACATTTTGGTGAGGAATGAGCAAGAGATGGGGAGTGCTCTGATCTGTTCGCTGCTCTCCATCTGTTCGTGAGCGGTTAAATCAGCCGATCTCAAAGTGCTTCTGCAGTTCATCACCTGGAGCCCCTTCTTGAGAGTATAACCTTAATATCATAATGAGATTATCAGAAGATTGAGGATGGAAAGGAAAACAAAAAGTATAGTGCCGTCTACTCTCCAGGTGCCACATAATGTCCTTCAAACCCACTGTTTGGTTTTATTGATATGATAACCTTATGAAATAGAGATTATCCCGGACCTAGTGCTCCCTGTATGTCAGACACATTCTAAATATTGAATCACAAGGAATTGTCACTGACAGCACTTCACAGATGAGGTTCAATGACTTGCCCAGGATCACATGGTAAGCATGGAGTTGTAGAGTCCGTCTGGTTTCAGAATCTATTCTGTTGACCAACACACATCTTCAATACACACATACACAATCCCTTCATGTATAAGTGTGTGCGCACACAGTAGGACACTTCTTACACCAGCACATGGGGCTGTAGAAGGTACTGAGTCAGAGCTCAGAGGATTTGACACACATCGAACTCTCAGCAGCCACTGCGACACTCCCTATCTCTCTGACCAGGTGACAGAGAAGCTGACTATAGTAAAGTCTACAACCGCCCGGGCCTGGAACTCATGAAACCTCTCAGAAGACAAACGATTGAGCTTGGAATTTCAGTGGCTAAAGATGTTCCTGTATTAGTTCCCTCAGGGCACAGAGTACCACAGATTGGGTGGCTTAAATACAGTAATTATTTTCTCACAATCCTGGAGGATAGAAGTCTCAGGTCAGGGTACCTGTCATTAAGGTTGGTTTCTTCGAGGGCCTCTCCCCTTGTCTTGGAGATGGCCACCTTTTCCCAGTGCGTCCCATGTCTTTCTTCTGCACGTGTCTGTACCCTAATCTCCTTATAAAAACAAGAGTCATATTGTTTTAGGACCCACCCTGGTGAGCTCACTGTAACTTACTTATCTCCTTAAAAATCCTGTTTCCAAATAGAGTCACATTCTGAAGTATTAGGAATTAAGAAATCAGCATGTACATTTAGGAATATTCAACTCAACCTATAACAGGTACGAATAAAGAACAACATTCCATCAGTTCAGAAATCATGTTCAGAAGATGCTTAATTCTTAGTGATGTCAAAGTAAAATGGCTAGGTCAAGTTGATATTGATATCAATAATGTTTAAAGCTGTCCTTTTTATTTTTTATCTCCATAACAAAGTGAGGTATAAATACCTTTAATACAAAGACAAAATAACATTCAAAGTTCTTAAATGTAAATTTGAGAAAAGACTTCATTTTACTCTGCCGCCTCACCAAAAAGAAAAAAGCTAATAATATCTAGTATTTCCAGAAATAAAGTTCTCCTTCCTCCTGTGAAAATTCTCACTGCATTTTAAAGTCTGAGGCTTAAACTTTCCAATAAAAAATATACTTAGACCCTGTGACTTACAATTGTGATATATCTGTTAGTTGGGACTATCAAAAAATTGATTTTAAATACTTTATTTCTTCTGGTAATCATGTATTTGATTGCCCAAAGCCAAGAATAAGGTTTCTCAAGCAAGTAACATTATTATGTCTAGAATATATGAGCAACAGCCTGAGAAGATCTATGTTCCCACATATTCAAACACTTGGAATAAATTTCTATTTGTCCCCACTTAATGGGAACAATGTTAGGGTGTATGGCACACCTCTTGAGGGTGGGACACAATTATAAGATGAACATTACCTAACAAATGTAACCATTGTAACCTAATTCTTTGTACTTTCAATTAACCTGAAACAATAAAAAAAATTCCTGTTTGTCAAAATAAATAAAAATAATTAGGTAATCAATTTTTAATTAATTATATAGCTATCCATATAATTATCAATTTTGTACATTTAGTACATATAAAACTATCTCAATATGAGGGAAATTGCTAGTAGGAAGTAATTATGTGTGCTATCCTTACACTTAAAATTTTCATCACGAGGGCGGCTCCTGTGGCTCAGTGAGTAGGGTACCAGCTCCATATACGGAGGGTGGTGAGTTCAAATCCAGCCCCAGCCAAACTACAACAAAAAAATAACCAGGTGTTGTGGTGGGAGCCTGTAGTCCCAGCTATTCAGGAGGCTGAAGCAAGAGAGTCACCTAGGCCCAAGGAGTTGGAGGTTGCTGTGAGCTGTGATGCCACGTACTCTACCGAGGATTAATAGGTGAAACTCTGTCTCAAAAAAAAATATTTCACGACTAATATGTGGGTCCTTAAGATAGTTTTGAGACAGAATGTGTTATGGTCCCTTAGTTCACTTCTGAGAAATGCAGTCGACAGTGTTCTTTCTGATTCACCTGTGCAATCAGTTTATCAGTATTGCTAGGAGGGCTTCAGTTATTTTCATGACGAAGGAGGAATTTCTTGATTTGAGGGTATCTCAAAACTTTTGTGATGATCCACATACTCAAAAGAATAATAGATTGTTCATTACTGGTATATGGAAACACAATTGATTTTTGTGGGTTGATCCCTACAACTTGCTGCATTTGTTTATTAGTAAATTTTTTATAGATTATTTAGCATTTTCTGTACATGAAATCATGTCATCTGCAAATAGAGATACTTTTCTCCTTCCTTTCCAATTTGGATGTCTTCTATAACTTTTCTGGGTTTTTTTATTAATTTCAAAATATTAATTCGGGGGTACAGTGTTTGTATTCTATGGATATATTGCACAATGCTTAAATCAGGGCATTTGATGGGCCCATCACCAGCATAGTGTTAATTGTACACAGTAGGTAAGTTTTTATCCCATACTTACCCTCCCACCCTGCATCCTCCTTTTTATCACTTTGTGCCCATGTATTAGCTCCAACTTACTAATGAGAATATAAGGTGCTTGGTTTTCCATTCCTGAGATAATTCACTGAGGATAATGGTCTCTAGTTCCCTCCACATTACTGCAAATGCCATTACATCACTCCTTTTCATAGTTGAGTAGTACTCCATGATACAGATTACTATATAGCACGTTTTCTTTATCCACTGAAGATTTGAAGGGCATGTAAACTGATTTCACATATCTGTAATTGTGAATTGGGCTGTAACAAACATTTCAGTGAAGGTTTCTTTTTGATAAAATGACTCCATTTGCCTGGGTAGATACCCAGCTGTGGGATTACTGAATTGATGGTAGGTCACTTTTATTCCTTTAAGGAATCATCATACTATGTCCCGTAGACACTCTACTAATTTGCAATCCCACCAACTGTGTATAAGCATTCTTTTATCTCTGCATCCATATGAGCATCTATTATTTTTTGCCTTTTTAATAATGGCCATTCCAAAGAGATAAGATGGTCGCTCACTGCAGTTCTAATTTACATTTCCCTGATGATCAGTTATGTTAAGCATTTTTTTGAAAAATGATTTCATTTATAATAGCATCCAAAAGATAAAATATTTGGAAGCAAATTTAACCTAGGAGCTAAAGACTTGCACACCAAAAACTACAAAAAATTGCTGAAAAAAATTAAAGGAGACCTATGATTCACGGAATTCATAGACGAAAGACAACATAGTTAAGATGACAATACTAAGAAGTGATCCACAAAGTCAATCCAATCCTTGTTAAATTCCTAATGGTCTTTTCTATTATTTCTTTCTTCCATTTTTGGGAAATAGAAAAGCTTATCCTAAAATTCATATGAAACTTCAAAGGGTCCTGAATAGCCAAAGCAATGTTGAAAAGAAAAACTATGATGGGGAACTCCCAATTTCAAAAGTTGCTACAAAACTAGAGTGATTAGAATGATGTGCCACTGAGATTAAAATTTATATATGTGTGTGTGTGTGTGTGTGTGTGTGTGTGTGTATAGATAGATAGATAGTCTGAGTTTGTTTCTGGATTAGGAACCCTACCTCACTCCATATACAAAATTAACTCAAAAATGTATCAACAGGTAAAATTATGACATTATAAGAAGAAAATATCAGGGTCTATCTTTATGACCTTAAATTTGGCAAAAGATTCTTAACTTTGATACCAAAAGTTTGAGCAGAAATAACGAAATAAAAAGACATATTGGACTTCAAAAAAATTAGAAACTTGGGGCGTCAAAAAACGTTATAAAGAAAGTGCATAGATAAACTATGAAACAGAAGAAGATATTTGCAAATTACCAAGGAAAAATTTAATATTTAGAATATATGAAGAATTCTTACAACTCAACAAGAAGACAAAACTGAACTTGAAAAGTGGACACTTGAATAGACATTTCTCCAAAGAAAAAATACAAATGGCTGATAAACACATGAAAACACACTCAGTAGCATTAGTCACTAAGTAAATCCAAATCAAAACCACAGTGAGATACCACCACACCCACTAGGATGGCTATAATAAAAATATTTTCAGAAAATAAAACAATGAAGAAGAATAATAAACACATCCCCAGAAAGTAAATTTACCCCTAAGAATTAAAATGAGGTAACAGAAATACTTTCTCATTCTAGAGCTACATACAGGCGGAGCTTTGCATTTTACAGTTTGTTTTTATTTCTTTTTGTGGCATCCCAAATTAATACCACCTGAGCAAACTCTAGGGTAATTTGCTCAATAGAGACAATTCTAACATTACCAAAGTAGGTTAATACTTATGCACAACTAATAAGTAGCATAGAAATCTTTGGAAATAGAAAAGCTTATAAAATTGTTTGTAAAATTATGTCGAGTCAGATTCAACTTGAGAAAAAAAATGAATGTGGGCCAAAAAAGGAAAAGTCTATTCAAAGGACTATCAACTCAAAATCACTTCCCAGAAAATCAAGAGCATATAATTGGACAAAATTTTAATCTACTGGACAAATAAGTTGGCCTACATCTCTCGGAAAAGGTAAATTTGGCCTTTAGAGTTAACAATAGAACTAGTTAAAGGACTTTTGAATTCACAGCTAAGTAAATATTGTAAAGACAAAAGGATGAATCAATAATTATACTTTTATTCTTCCATAATTAACTAATTATGACTTACTAAAATATTATAAAGATTTTTTTTAATTTCTCATTAATGAGCAATAGAAATATTTAAGTACCAGAAAAATTATAAGTAACAAGTTAAAAGGATATTACTTACAAAAGTAAAAGCTATATACCACTGATGCAGGACAAGGCAGCTCCACAACCGCTGCCTTGGCCCTGGTGGTGCTGATGCTGTGGCGGATGGAGAAACCAGCTTGCAAAAGGGCCGGACCTGTGTGGAAGACATTGGCGCCTTGCTGTCTGCTCCACGTGCAAATCTAATTGGTCAGTACCATGTCGGTCTCAGGGGCCCGGGTCTTCATTGGACAGCTAACTGTAACTAATGAAGACCTGCCCCTAAAAAGCTCCGACAAGGCAAGTCCCTGGGACTATATAAACCCCTAAGCAGAGAGCTCAACAGCAGATTTTCAGCAGGACTTCGAAGACAGAACAGCTACAAAGCAGATCTCGGTGGGACCTCGGAGAGGGAGCAGGAAGAGCTGCCTGCTCCCTTCCAGAAGCCGACCTCGAAGAGGGAGCAGGAAGAGCTGCCTGCTTCCCTCCAGAGGCATACCTTGGCTGAAACTCGGAGAGGAAGCAAGAGAGTTTGCTCCCCTCCTGGGTCCTCTTGCCTGGAGGTTTAGTTCTTCCTCTACTTATAATTCTTTCCTGTAAATAAATCCTAACTTACCACCACTATTGTGGTCCGTCGATTCCTTCTTCGAATCGCCGAGACCAAGAGCCTGACATTCCGGTATCACTAACATTTTAGTTCTTTCCCCTTGCAGGGGTGTCCAACCTGCAGGCTGCATGAAGGTTATTTGAGACCTGTTTTGCTTATCTGTGGTGTTGGATATCATGAAAATTATCCACGACATAAAAAAAGTACATATTTTTTATGGCTGAATAGCATCCCACACAGTATACACATACCACAGTTTATTAATCCATTCATGTGTTGATGGGCAACTTGGATTATTTTCACATCCTTGTGATTGTGAACTGAGCTAGTGTGAATATTAAAGTGAAAATGCCCTGTGGTAAAATGACTTTTTTCATTTGAGTAAATACCTAGTAGTGGTATTGCAGTCAAATGATGAGTCTACTTTTAGTTCTTTGAGGAATTTCCATACCTTTTTTTTTTTTTTTTTTTGGAGACGGAGTCTTACTCTGTCAACCTGGGTAGAGTGCTGTGGAGGCATCATAGCTCACAGCAAACCTCAGCCTCCCAAGTAGCTTAGACTACAGGTGCCTACCACAATACCCAGCTAGTTTTTCTTTTTTTAGTAGAGATGGAATTCTTGCTCTTGCTCAAGCCCATGTTGAACCCCTGAGCTCAAGAAATCCACCTGCTTCAGCTTCCCAGAATATTGGGATTACAGGTGTGAGCCACCTTACCAGGTTGGAATCTCCATACATCTTTTTTTTTTTTTTACACAGAACCTCAGTTTGTCATCCTTGGTAGAGTGCCATGGTATCCTCGCTCACAGCAACCTCAAACTCTTGGGCACAAGTGATTCTTTTGCCTCAGCCTTCCAAGTAGCTACAGGCGCCAGTCACAATGCCTGGCTATTTTTAGAAATGAGGTCTCACTCTGGCTCAGGCAGGTCTCCAACCTGTGGGCTCCAGCATTCCACCCACCTCAACCTCCCAGAGTGCTGATTATAGGCATAAGCCACCTCAACCAGCCTCCACACATCTTTCCATAGAGGCTGTACTAGTTTGCAATCCTACCAACAGTGCATGAGTGTTCCCTTCACTCCATAACCATGCCAACATGGGTATGTTGCTTTGGGAGCTTGTGATATAGCCAATCTCATCTGGGTCCAGTGATTATCTCAAAGTGGTTTTGATTTGCATTTCTCTGAGGGACGATGAGCATTTGTTCATGTGTTTATTGGCCAATATTCTGTCCTCATGACAAAAGTTTCTTTTTTTTTTTTTTCAGCTGGCTTTTACTTTTCTTCAGTTTCCTTTTTTTTTTTTTTTTCCATTGTCCTTCCTTGTAACGATGCACGGGCCGGTTGCCTCCCAAGTAGCTGGGATTACAGGCGCTCGCCACAACGCCCGGCGGTGTTCTTTCCTGGTGGTGGAGACGGGGTCTTTTCTCTGGCTCACTCATGCTGGTCTCGAACCATGAGCACTGGAAATCCACCCGCCTCGGCCTCCCACAGCGCTGGGATTACAGACGTGCACCACCACGCCCAGCCATCATGACAAAAGTTTCTATTCATGTCTCAAAGTTTTTAACATGGTTGTTTGCTCTTTCCTTGTTAATATGCTTTAAGCATGCAAGTATCTTTTCTCATTCTGAAGCTTGTCTTTTTGCTTGTGGAGTGTGTCCTGAGCTGTGCAGAAACTTTTTGACTTAGGTGGCGCCTGTAGCTCCAGTGGCTAAGGCGCCAGCCACATACACCAGAGCTGGTGGGTTCAAGCCCAGCCTGGGCCTGCCAAATGACATGACAACTACAACCAAAAAATAGCCAGGCGTTGTGGTGGGTACCTGTAGTCCCAGCTACTTGGGAGGCTGAGGCAAGAGAATCATTTACATCCAGGAGTTTGAGGTTGCTGTGAGCTGTGATGCCACAGCACTCTACCCAGGGCTTGAGGCTCTGTCTCAAAAAAAAAAAAAAAACCTTTTTGTCTCTCTCTTCTCTCCCTCCTTTCTCTCCCCCTCTCTCTTTTCCCTTCTCCTTAATGCTGCTCTGCAGCATCCCCCGCCAATAAAGACCTTTCATACAAAAAAAACACACAAAAAAACTTTTTGACTTGATCAGGTCTCATTTATTTATTTATTTTTGTTGCTGCTTCAATTGTCAGTGAGGTCTTCTCCATAAATTCTTTCCCTAGACCGGTAAGATCAAGAATTTTTCCCACAGTCTTCTAGGGTTTTTATTGTTTTGTGTTTTAGATTTAGATCTTTTATGTAGTAAGAGCTAATTTTTGTAAGTGGTGAGAGGTGCACCAGGTCCAGTTTCATGTTCTTACATGTGGCTAACCATTTCTCTACCAAGTTAGTCTCTTTTTGTCCTTTTGCCATGTGAGGACAGAGCAAAAAAAGTACCATCTTTGAAGAGAGCAAGCCCTAATCGGACAATGAAACTGCTGACATTTATTTTTTTTTTGGAGACAGTCTCAGTAGAGTGCCACGGCATCACAGCTCACAGCAACCTCAAACTCTTGGGCTTAAGCAATTCTCTTGACTCAGCCTTCCAAGTAACTGCAACTACAGGCGTCCATCACAACGCCTCGGTTATTTATTTATTTATTTTTTGCAGTTTTTGGCCAGGGCTGGATTTGAACCCACCACCTCCAGCATATGGGGCCGGCACCCTACTCACTGAGCCACAGGCGCCGCCCAACCTGGCTATTTTTTTTGTTGCAGTTGTCATTGTTGTTTAGCAGGCCCAGGTTGGGACTGAACCTGCCTGCCTCAGTGTACTGGCACCCTAACCACTGATCTATCAGCACTGAGCCAAAACTGCTGATTTTTAAGACTGCGCCTCAAGCTATCACCCTGGATAGAATGCCGTGGCATCACAGCTCACAGTAACCTCCAATTCCTGGACTCAAGTAAGTCTCTTGCCGCTGCCTCCCAAGTAGCTGGGACTATAGGTGCCCGCCACAACACCCAGCCATTTTTTGGTTGCAGTCGTCATTGTTGTTTGGCGGGCCCAGGCTGGATTCGAACCTGCCAGCTCAGGTGTACATGGCTGATGCCTTAGCCCGTTGAGCCACAGGCACCGAGCCAACTGCTGATATCTTGATATTGGACTTCCCAACTTCTAGAAGTGTAAGACATAAATTTCTATTATTTACCAATTACTCAGTCCAAGGCATGTTGTACCATCTTACAGTAGCTGAAATGCACTAAGAGAGATTTTATTGACTGATTAACTGAGACATAATCTCGCTTTGTTGCTCAGGCTGCAGTGGCTTGATCACTACAGCCTCAATCTTCTGGGCTCAAGGGATTCTCCTGCCTTGGCCTCCCAGAGTCCTGGGACCTCAGGTATGAACCACAGGGCCTAAGAGAGCTTTTAATACAATAAATATGCTAATGAATACCAAATTTATGCCCCCAGGCTGGACATCTGCCCTCAAGACTATACTCATGGCAGTGCAATGTGGCTTATGCCTATAATCCTAGCACTCTAAGAGGCCAAGGCAGGTGGACTGCCTGAGCTCACAGGTTTGAGAACAGCCTAAGCAAGAGCGAGACCCCTCCTCTAAAAATAGCCCAGGCATTGTGGTGGGCACCGGTAGTCTCAGCTACTTGGGAGGCTGAGACAAGAGAATCACTTGAGCTCAAGAGTTTTAGGTTGCTAAAGACTATGATGCCACAGCATTCTAATGAGGACGACAAAATAAGACTCTATCTCAAAAAAAAGAAAAAAAAAAAACCTATACTCATATATTCAACTGCCTTGTAACCTAAAAGTGTTATCATGAGAAATACATTTTTATTTTCTTAAGCCACTGAGAATTTAGGATGTTACTGCAGGATAACCAGGCCATCCTGATACAGCAATCACTCCACCACACATGTACAAACACCATTATCTCTTGGTGACGTACAGGTTGAGTATCCCTTATCCAAAATTTTTGTGCTAGGCTGGGCATGGTGGCTCATGCTTATAATCCCAGCAGTCTGGGAGCTGAGGAGTTCAAGATCAGCCTAAGCAAGAGCAAGACCCTGTCTCTAAAAATAGCCAGGTGTTGTGGCAGACACCTGTAGTCCCAGCTACTTGGGAAGCTGAGGCAAGAGGACTGCTCAAACCCAGGAGTTTGAGGTTGCTGTGAGCTATGACAACATGGCACCCTACCCAGAGCAACAGAGTGATACTCTGTCTCCAATAAACATAGCAAAAATTACATAGGCCAGTTCCGACACTTTACAAATACCATGACAATCCCTGGAAGTTGCCTTCCAAGTGTAGAAAAGGGGAGGACTCTCCATTCTGGAAATTCCTTCCATTTCCAATATTTTACCACCACCCCACTTAACATAGTTAGGAAATCAGCATAAAGGGGAAAAATCTCATTTAACCCAGGGTCTTCTTCACTTGAGGAGGTAGACCCTTTCCTTCTCTGAACATTCTATGCTTAAATAAACTTTGGCCCTTTGAGGAAAAAAACCCACAAAATTCTTGGAAATTTTTTGCATTTTGAAATATTTGCATTATTCTTACCCTGTTAAGCAATCCATATCCTAAAATCCAGAATCTGAAATGCTCCAATGTTTTACTCACTGGTATCAAACTGTTTCAGTAGATGGTGGGGGTGAAGCCCAACTGGAATGGGTTGCCAGGAGAGTTGGGTGGTAGGCAGACTGTCATCTAAAGACCTCATGCCTGCAACCTGTAAATATGCTACATTACATGGCAAAAGGGACTATACTGATGTAATTAGGTTACAAATTAGTGACCTTAAAATAGGGAGATTATCCTGGATTACATGGGTTGACCGAATCTAGTTAGTCCTGAAAGTTGAAAACTTTCCCCAGCTGAAGGTGAGAGAAAGGAGGCAGAAAGGGAGGTCAGGGAGACTGTGTGAAGACTTCTGGCTCTAAAGATGTAAGAGAAAGAGCCCAAGGTGACAACTGGGACCTCACACAACCACTTGGACCTAAACGTTGCCAACAATCTGAATGAGTGACAGATCCTTCCCTGGATGCTCAGGTAAGAGCCCAGGTTTGAGACATGCACAAGAAGTCCAGACAAACCCACCTGGATTTCTAACTCACAGATCTGTGAGATATTTGTGTCCTTTTATGGCACTGTATGTGCAATAAAAACTGCTTCACTAGTTATCTCCTAGTGGATGGAGATAACAAGTACTGACAACCCTTTCAAAGACCTTTGCTGAAAAAATTTTTCCTCAAGAAAGTGAGGCAGTGGCTGGACAGGGCTGTGGGGTTCAGGGTTCCTTTCCAAGGTACATGCCTGTGAGAGATAGATGCTGCTGGAGGGAGGGAGCCATACCTGAGAGTTACCTCATCTCAGCTCATAAGGACAGAAAGGTGAGAGTTGCTTTGTTTATCACCTGTGGTTAAGGTTTTAGTGGGTGGGCGAAGCAGCTCACAAGGGCCACAAGGATGTTCCCCAAGCTAGGGGAGCCCTGCCCATAGCCTGTGCCACATCTGCTCAACACTTGCAGGTTTTCCTAGATGTGGCTGCAGAGCCAAGAAGTGACCTTGGCAGCTTCTATTTTTTTTTTAAAAAAGACAGTCTCACTTTATCACCCTCAGTAGAGTGCTATGGTGTCACAGCTCACAGCAACCTCCAATTCCTGGGCTTAGGCGATTCTCTTGCCTCAGCCTCCCGAGTAGCTGGGACTACAGGTGCTGGCCACAATGCCCGGCTATTTTTTTGTTGCAGTTTGGCCAGGGCTGAGTTCAAACCCACCACCTTTGGTAGCTTCTAATCAACAACTGCAGCAGAGCATCCCCTAACCCTAACCCCACCCTTTTGGTAGGTACTGAAGGCAGTTTCTATGCTGCCCCCCTCCCCCAGTAACTGGATAGCACCCCCTTTCCCTGCCTCATGCCCCAATTGGTGTTTCCTGGGGTGTCCTCTCAAGCAAACAACTTCGACTTGAATCCTTGTTTCAAGTCAACTGCAGATGGAACCTGAACTAATACAATGGTTTTTCTCCTCTGTCCTGTAGGAGCACGCACTGAGCTCCACCTCGTATGGCCCCACTTCTTTTTAGAAAGCACTTCCTCATCATTTATTACATCTTTACCACTAGGTGAGGTCGGTAGGACAGGTGCTATGGGCAGTAAGGGCCCACAAGAACCCAGATGTCTCTTTCTGGTGGGCCAGGACCTACTAGCCCCTCTTCTCCTCTTGGGGGGAACTGGCAAGTCCCAGGAGGCCCAGAGATGGAACATCTGGCCTCCTCATGAAAACCCTTTGCCAGACATCCCCTTGAACTCAACTCATCCATCCCCTTGCCTTGATTAACTGTGTCCCAAACAGGACCCAGTAAGCTAGAAGAGGGTTAACCTAAGAGCCTCTGCAAAGTGTCTAGGGTGACTCTGGAAGCAGGGTGGGACCTACCCTACAGCAACTGGACAGAGGCAGAGTACAACACCTCGCCACTTCGCAGTCCACGCCGCGCCGTCACCGTGGCCCCACCCGGCTCCTGCAGGCAATGGAGTCTGCAAGCACCGTGGCCGGATTCTTGGACCTGCTGGCTCCAAAACTATGCGTATCTCCACGCCTGAGTTTAACAGACGGGGGCTCACCTAGAGCTGGAGGTTGCTGTGAGCTGTGTGACGCCATGGCACTCTATCGAGGGCAACAAAGTGAGACTCTGTCTCTACAAAAAAAAGAGACTGGGGCTCAGAGAGGTTGCAGGTGGCGCCCGAGGCTGGGCTGCAGCGGTAAGTGCCTCAGACAGCCAGCAACTCCTCCGCGGGTAAAGGGCGGCAAGCTCTCCTGGACATCCGTAACCTCCACAGCTTCCCCCCCACCCCGTGTCCCCACTCTTACACCGGCCCCTCTGCGCCCACACCGAGGTTCCCCGGTCCCCCCAGCCTCACACCGCTCCCCGGTGTCCCCCAGCCTCACACCGGCCCCTCCAGCATAAAGGGGGCCCCTCCAGCGCCCACATTGAGGACTCTCCACTGCCCCCTACCCTCACACAGACTCCTCCAGCCCTCGCACCGGCGCCCACACCATTCCCCCGGCACTGCCGGCCCCCCGGGACACCGCGTTGCCCGTACGGGCCACTTCCTCCTTCCCAGCTCTGAGGACTGAGGCAGCTCATGATGGGGCCACAACTAGCCCGGCAGAGGACGGCCAGACAGCCCTCTGGGAAAGCAGCCCCACAGCCGGCACAAAGCTTCCCGCGAAACTGACGTTGCGCAGGCCGGCCGCGCAGGCGCCGCCCCTGGCCTCGCCCCTCCCCCGCGCTCGCCCAGCTCCTCTGCGCGCCGGCGCACTCGTCTTCTTCTTATTGGTCGCCGCGCGGCCGCGCGCGCGGCCAGCGCCAAACGCGCCCCGAGATTGGCCGACCTGCGGCGGGCCGGGGGTGTGTCCCGGGCCGCGCCCCGCCCCTCAGCTCCGCTCACGGTGGTGCGCGAGGCGGCGGCGGCGGCGGCGCGTGGCAGGTCCGGCGGGCGCGAGGCGGCGGCGGCGGCGGCGGCCCGAGCCCGGCCCAGCCTCGTCCCGCCCGGGGCCCGCCCGGCCCCGACCCCCGCCCCGGCCCGGCGCTCCGCGGCCTCGCCCTGGCCCCAGCCCCGGCCCCAGCCCGGCGCCTCCCGAGGGAGCGGCGCTGCCGGCCGAGAGCGCAGGCCCGGCCATGACTGACGTCACAGTGGGAATCGTGCGGCTCGGCCGGGTGGCCGGGAAGGTGAGCCAGGCCGGGCCGGGGGCGGCTGGGGCGCTGTGGGGGCCTGGCTGCGTGTCTCCGCGGGCGCCGCCTTCCCCCGCAGGCTGGCAGGGCGCGCACCTCGCGGCTCCGGAGCGCACCTCGCCGCCGTCGGCCCGGCCCTGCCGGGGGCGGAGGCCGCGGCCGTGCCCGGCCCGCACCCCCGACGGCGCTCGGCTCGGCCCGGCCCTGTCCACTCGCCTTGGTCTGGGGCTTCTCTTCAGTCGCGCGAGCGGGGCCTAGTGCGGCGTCGAGGCTGCGTCCGAGGCCGCTGGGCTCGGACACAGCGCCCTTTGAAGCCAGCGGTCCCTCGCATCTAGTGCTGAGCGGTCTGGTGTAGAGCTTAGTGCCTCCCGATTCGTAGCCGAGCTCCGGGGCGCTTTTTAACTTGGCCAAGCCTTGGCTCAGAGCGGGAGACCCCCTCCGCTCCTCCCCCAGACCAGTCCCCCCCACCCCGCGTGTTGTGGTCGGGGCTTCCATGGCACACGTGGGCGTGAGACTCGGTTGTTTCCAGGAGCTGCCTGTGCCGTTGAAGTAGTCGGGGACCTACCCCTGCATGGGAACCCTGTTGCCTCGCCTTGGGTGCAGCTTCTAGGAGAAAGAGTTGCAGAGGCACTGTGCAGCCTGGGGAAGGAAAAACAGTTCAGGTCCTAGAAGAGAAACTTGAGGCCTGTTACTATTTCCTGCACCTCCTCAAGGACTCAGGCTAGGACTTTGGGATGTGGCTTTCTGACTGGGGAAAGTGGTTCCTCAGTCGCCTCCGAGACCCCTTCCGACTCAGTCACTGATTGCTTTGCCATCCCTTAAAGCTTTAATTTGGAACATTGCAGATAAACAAAAAACTAGAACGGGTAATTCAGTGCACACCCTACTTTAATAAACACAAATTGAAACCTTCTAAATATTATGCCTCAGTCCTGGCGGGGTCCCTCGGTCTACTCCAATAAGACTGACTAGAGTTAAGTGCCACTTAGTATGTCTTGGGATGGGGAGGGGCACCCACCTGCTTCTGATGTATCAGTCTCAGCCTGAGGAGACAGGTAGTTTCTTTTTCTTTAAGATAGAGTCTCACTTTGTCACCCTCAGTAGAGGGCTGTAGCATAGCTCACAGCAATCTCAAGTTTTTGAGCTCAAGCGATTCTCTTGCCTCAGCCTCTTGAGTAGCTGGGACTACAGGGGCCTGCCACAATTACCAGCTATCTTTAAAGACCAGGCCCCTCTCTGGCTCAGGCTGGTCTCAAACCTGTGAGCTCAGGCAACACACCCACCTTGGTTTCCCAGAGTGCTAGGGTTACAGGCAAGAGCCACTGAGTCTGGCCCATTACTGTCTAATTCCAAGTTCCAATGCAACTCTTCTGCCTGTTAGTGGTTATAACATTTCTGTGCTTAGACCAGCTCACAAATGCAGTGATGTGACACGTGTGGTTAATTTCCAGACCAAATACACCCTGATAGATGAGCAGGACATCCCGCTGGTGGAGAGCTACTCCTTTGAGGTAAGGGTGGCTGTACCCTCCTGTTGCTTTTGGTCAGTGCCCTGAAAGGGCCATGGGGAGTGAGTTTTCTTCCCTGTGCTGCGAGAGGAAGTGGCCTCACAAGTAGGAATCTGGTGCTGGCCGGTGACTCCCTTGGCCAGTATGTCCAAAATCCAGGTCTGAGTAGAACCCACTGGGCAGCCTCAGGCAGCCTCTGAGACACTGGTCTTTCCTCTGGCTGCTGGCTCTTCCTAAAAGCAAATTAAATTTTGCCCTATTTGTGACTGAATACTAACTCAGAGGAGCTGTTCCTCAGTGCCAGCCCTTTTCTGTGGCCCTGGTCTGGCCAGTCCCATGTGGCTGCCAGCCACTTCCCATTGTCTGTCCCTTCCCAGCATCTCTACATGAGGAGCTTCCATTCCCGCTGACCTTTGCCTTCCTTTCTTTGAAAGCCTCCAGGAGTTGGTGGCCTCCTCACCACACGTTCACTTCAGTGCTTCATACGTGTACAGTAACTTGGTCAGGGGTTTGTCCATCTCACTGGGTTGTGGGCTTTCTTAGGGGCAGGGAGATTTATTCCTCTGTGTCCATAGGATTTTGTGAAAAGTTGTTCATGAGTGTTCCTTGCCTGAATAGACAGAGTGGTTGTTGGCACATGGCTGTCATCTTGGTGCCATGTGTCTGGAAACCTCCACTCTCTCCAGAGGCCCAGGAGCAGGGCCAGCTTTTGTCCCTCTGGCCGTTTCTAAGAGGGATTAAAATGTTGCTGAAAATTGGAGGCTTTTTAACAGACCTTTTCCTTGTTCCTTCCAGGCCCGAATGGAAGTAGATGCAGATGGAAATGGCGCTAAGATCTTTGCGTATGCTTTTGACAAAAACCGGGGAAGAGGAGCAGGAAGACTCCTCCATGAGCTGCTGTGGTGGGTATTTTGCAGCCGTCTTCGTCTCCCACCACAGGGGTTCCATGTGAGCATTCATGTGCACAGGACACTAGAACCTCCTTTACTCTGTGGATTGCCCTCACCTTCCTTGAGACTCAGGGAAGGTGAGGGCAATCCATATTTTTGTGTCCCTTGCCACTAACCCAGAGAAATGACTCATTTGCATATGGTGATACTTCAGACACCAAGTGAACTTTCTAAGGGGGAACTTGCTCTGGACTGGCCTTCTCTGGGGGAGGATGGAGTCTGCTCTCTTTGCTGGGCTTTTGCTGAACTTGTTGGTGTGTTGTGGTGTGTTGGTGGGATTTGCAGAAGGGGCTACCTCCCTGGGAAGATATCTGTCTCCCCTTGGTGTGTGTGGTAGGGTTCTCAAACTTTCAGGACCACTCAGATGGGAGCAGTCTCCATACTTGTCTGTTCATATGGTTTTTGGGCTTTGTCCTTGCCTCTCTTGAGTCTGGCTCTGACTACCAGCTGAATCTTCAGTGTTGGCCCTGTCCTGTTGGGTTTCCCTTAGCACCTTCTTCCTGGGTGTCTTCATGAGTAGGATGAGGGGCTGGGTCAGATCACATGGTTGATGTTTCTTTGTTGGCCTTTCATGATTAGCCAGAAATATTTGTGAGGGTCAGAAGTGGCAATCTAGAGAGATGTCTTTTTCCTAGGGAACGACACAGGGGAGGTATCGCTCCTGGGTTTCAGGTGGTACATCTCAATGCTGTGACTGTGGATAATCGGCTGGACAACCTACAGCTGGTGCCATGGGGCTGGCAGCCCAAAGCTGAAGAAACCTCCAGCAAACAAAGGTGGGTCCCTGGGGGCCTGGTGATGCCAGGCAGGTGTCTTCTGAGGAGGGCTGCCTCCCAGCTCTCGTTACTAAGAGGGGCCTGTGTTCCTGCTCTGTGCCTTGATGGTTCTGTGTGTTCTGGGACTTTTATTTTTTATTTTTTATTTTTATTTATTTTTTTTTAGAGACAGAGTCTCACTTTGTTGCCCTTGGTAGAGTGCCATGGCTTCACAGCTCACAGCAACCTCCAACTCCTGGGCTTAGGCCATTCTCTTATCTCAGCCTCCCGAGTAACTGGGACTACAGGTGCCCGGCTATTTTTTTGTTGCAGTTTGACGGAGGCTGGATTTGAACTTGCCACCCTCGGTATAAGGGCCAGCACCCTACTCACTGAGCCACAGGTGCCGCCCCCTATTTTTTTTTTTTTTTTTTTTGAGACAGAGCGTCAAGCTGTTGCCCTGGATAGAGTGCTGTGGCATCACAGCTCACAGCAACCTCCAACTCCTGGGCTCCAGTGATTCTCCTGCCTCTGCCTCCCAAGTAGCTGGGACTATAGGCGCAACGACAATGCCTGGCCATTTTTTGGTTGCAGCCGTCATTGTTGTTTGGCGGGCCCGGGCTGGACTAGAACCTGCCAGCTCAGGTGTATGTGGCTGGCGCCTTAGCCACTTGAGCCACAGGCGCCAAGCCTTTTATTATTTTTCTTCAAAACATGGGACTTTTGACCAGGCATAGTGGCTCACACCTGTAATCCTAGCACTCTGGGAGGCCAAAGTGGGTGGATCGCTAGAGTGAGACCCCATCTCTTTTTTTAAAAAAAGGGGAGGGGGGCTTTTTTGGTTTGTTTTGGGGCTTTTATTTGTTGTTGTGTGTTTTTTTGTTTGTTTTTTTGAGATAATCTCTGTTGCCCCTGGGTGGAATTCCGTGTTATAAAAGCTCACAGCAACCTCAAACTCTTGGGCTCAAGAGAGACTCTTGCCTCAGCCCCCTTCAGTAGCTAGGACTACAGGCACCTGCCACAACACCCAGCTATTTTTAGAGGCGGTGTCTCACCGTGGCTGAGACTGGTCTTGAATCCTTGAGCTCAGGTGATCCACCTGTCTCCAGAGTGCTGGGATTATAGGTGTGACTCACCGTGCCTGTCCCACATGGGGCTTTTCTTTAATGGGAGTAGAAAGGGTCTTTGATGATGATCTTTTTGGGGTTCTTCTCATAACTGACTGTAGGAGCCTCCCTCAGCTGATGTGATGAAGTGAGGAGAAGGGGTACCTGACCTGGTCAGGGCTAGCTTGGGCCCTATGGGAGAGGGGCTACTGCTCTGCACCCCTGGAGAACATCAGCTTGCTTCATTTTGGGATCCCTCACTGTGCACACAAATGACTCTTTTTTGTGTGTTCTTTTTTTTTTTTTTTTTTTCTTTTAGAGTCAGAGTCTCACTCTGTCACCCTTAGTAGAGTGTTGTGGTGTCACAACTCACAGCAATCTCTAGCTCTTGAGCTTAGGCGATTCTCTTGCCTCAGCCTCCCAAGTAGCTGGGACTACAGGCGCCCACCACAATGCTCAGCTATTTTTTGTTGCAGTTTGGCTGGGGCTGGTTGGAACCCGCCACCCTCGGTATATGGGGCCAGTGCCCTACTTGCTGAGCCATAGGTGCTGCCCATTTTTTGTGTTCTTTTGCTAAATAATTTTCCCTAAGCAGTGTTTTAAAAGAGTCAAGACCTCCCTGTGCTCCTGAAAACAGTGCTAGGCTTAGACTTCCTGCTTGGGAGGGCAACTCCTGCTAACCCAGCACCAGCCCATCTGTGAGCTTGGCAGAGCCCTTGGGAAGAGCTACTGGACCAGTAGGATGGGAGCCCTGGCCACACATGCATCGCTGACATGCTCAGAGGGGCTTCCTAGGGGTCCTGTGCACGTTCTTAAGCCTCTGGGCAGTCTTTCTTCCAACCCGTGGTTGGAGATGTGAGGGGACAGTCCCAGGCCTTCAGAAGCCCACACTTGGATTGATGCTTTTGCCTCTCAGGTGCTGCTGCAGCTCAGGAAGAACACCCTGCACAGCACATTCTCAATGCTTCCTAACCGGCTCTGGCAGGGCAGAAGCAGAGTCACACGCAGTTGGGTTGGTGGTTTTAGCTCCTGCTTGATAAAGTTTTTTTTTTTTTTTTTTTGGCCAGGGCTGGGTTTGAACCCGCCACCTCTGGCATGTGGGGCTGGCGCCCTACTTCTTTGAGTCACAGGCGCCGCCGACTGCTTGATAAAGTTTTGACCCTTCAATTTGCTCGTATTACTCTTAAGCAAAAGTGTCCTTTTCTCCTCTTGGGGATTATGCTAGTTTGCACTTTCGGTTGTAAGTAACAGAAACAGATCAGTTTTTGTTTGTTTTTTATTTATTTATTTATTGTAGAGACAGAGTTTCACTTCGTTGTCCTCGGTAGAGTGCCGTGGCATCACACAGCTCACAGCAATCTCCAACTCCTGGGCTTAGGTGATTCTCTTGCCTCAGCCTCCCGAGTAGGTAGGACCACAGGCACCCGCCACAATGCCCAGCTATTTTTTTGTTGCAATTGGGCCGGGGCTGGGTTTGAAACCACCACCCTCAGTATATGGGGCCGACACCTTACTGACTGAGCCACAGGCGCCGCCCAGAAACAGATCAGTTTGGCTGGAGAGCACTTACTGGAACCTCAACTAAAATATGGAGAGCTGGGGACCCTATCTCTCCTCCAACACTGATCTCTCATTGGCTCCTCTAGGAGGCCCGTGGGCACCTGCAGCTCTGTACCACCTGTGGAGTGAAGCATGTACCCTGACCTGGTGGTGGCTAAGGAAGTCCCAAGATCAGTTCTAGTTAGCCTGGTTTGAATCATTTTTCTATGCTAGAGTGGGTGAGGGGTGTTCTTTCATCACAAGAAGTGAGGATATGTTACCGTCAGGAGGGGGAAAGGCCCTCCAGCATCCATAGCATTTGTCCCTTGGTTGTTTAAGATGGGTGTATGTTCAGTGTACATGCAGGGACATGCCCTCCCTGACTTAATATGTCTTGTTGTCCACTACTCTGCCTAGCTGTGGTACGTATTGTTTCAGCCAGGTCTCCACGTGACTGATGGTCTGGTCAGCCTATGGTAGAATGTTAGATTCACTCCTTTGAACACCCTTTATAGTCATGAGAGGAGGTAATTGCATTTAAGAACCCCTGTTTGGAAAAGGGAACAACTGGCTGATGTTCCTGGGTGTCTGACCTAGCTTCCCCTGCCTCCTCCATGGCTACTCCAAGGCAAGCCCTGTTGAAGCCCTGCCCTCCAGGGACCCCCTGCTGGCGGAGGTGGGCCTGGCTTGACTCAGGAATAATCAGGTGTGGCCATCTGGGTTGGCACTCCAGGCCAAGAGCAGCAGTCATGTGGCTTGAGGAGCCCAAGATCGCAGTTGGCCTGGTGCTGTGTGTCCTTCTGGTTCTTGGCTTGTGGCCTCTGTATGGGCTGGCTCTTTGTGGCAGTGTCTTTGTCAGGCCCAGAATAGGACACAGGGTCTTCCCAGGCCTGAGCATCTGCTCTGTTTTCCTGGCACTGCCATTGTGGGGCTGTTAGGTCAGGTCAACCACTGACAAAAGTGGCCTCTTTGCAAAGGGTTATTTACCTCACGTTCTACATTCAAGAGCCAGCTGCATCTGGAACTTGTTTCTGTCGCAAACTTCACTGAAGGGCTGGGAAAACAGCTGCATCTTCCGCATCCTTCTTTTCCCCTTTTCAGTAATTGCCCTAGGTCTGGCATCCATCAAGAATGGGCTGGGTTGAAAGGTGCTTTAAGTTGGCTACTGCATCCTTCGTGTGGGTCTGGGCCTGCTGCGTGCAGCATGTGCCTTCTGACCTAGTTCTTGGTGGGAATCTTCAGATGCAAGTATTTGGCCCACTCAAGAACAGTTTTCAGAAGGTCAGATCAGCTACCAGCATAGCAGGGGGGCATAAGGGCTGAGTGGCAGTGGTGGGCGCCTCTGAGTGTCCAGGATGGGAGAGGGCTGACTGGCTTCACCCATTGTCCTGAGGGGCTGGCCCGATGCCTTAATGTGCCCATCAGTCCTAGGTGTTTGGCAGGGTGTGACAGCTGCAGATGCATTTGTGTTAGCGTAAACCAAAACATACAAAACATTTAATATTACATAGTGATAAGCACATGCAGTGGGGGTGGCCCTGAGAAAAATCAAGTCGTGGTAACAAAAAATTGGAGTTGGGGCATTCTGGGCAGGAGGATATCTCTGTCCATGGTATCATCTTCCCATGTGTTGATGCTCTCTGGCTGAAGTGCACTGAAATGTCTGTTGTTTTTTTTAAGGGAGCAAAGTTTGTATTGGCTCGCAATCCAGCAGCTTCCCACCGACCCCATAGAAGAGCAGTTTCCTGTGCTAAATGTGACCCGGTACTATAATGCCAATGGGGATGTGGTGGAAGAGGAGGAGAATTCCTGCACCTACTACGAGTGCCACTACCCACCCTGCACAGTGATTGAAAAGCAGGTAGGTCTGCTGTAGGGAGGCCTGGCTACCTTTACCCTGCAGCTTGCCTTGGTTTGGGGTTTTATCTCCTCATGGCTGAGCTCTCCAGCAGACCACTCTGCTCCTTTGGCTCTCCTACCAAGGCGGCTTCCCCTTTGCTGTTGAGTTGGCCTACCCAGGCCCTCCAGCCTTGGTGCATGGGTTTTGCCAGGTTTTTCCAGATTCCAAGATGTAGCTTCTATTCCACACTGCTTCCCAGGTGAGACAGTGAGGCCACTGTGCTCTCTGTTTTCAGCTACGGGAGTTCAACATCTGTGGGCGCTGCCAGGTAGCCCGATACTGTGGTTCCCAGTGCCAGCAGAAGGACTGGCCAGCCCACAAGAAGCACTGTCGGGAGAGGAAGCGTCCCTTCCAGCTTGAGCTCGAACCAGAGCGGTGACTGGCACTGCCGTCTGTTCGCGGCTTCTGGGCTCTTTCTTGGGCACAGCGGAGACTACTGATGGTTGAACCTGGAGATGCCAGAGAAGCCAGCTTCAGGCCCAGAACAGCTGCCATGAGACTCCCGCTGTCATGCAGTCCATGGGGACAGCGCCTGCTCCAGTGTTAATCTCCAGCGGAGACAACC
>CAUYRH010125014.1:0-13880 GCA_963574655.1 Perodicticus potto | reverse complement strand
AAAAAAAAAAAAATTAAATCCTGCTATTATTCATTAAGGGGTAATGAATATCAGGGGCTATTCATTTGGGTTATTCTTTTTTCTCTAGAATAATTATGAGGTTCTTGGAGATTGTGACTTAAATTCATTTATTTATTTATTTATTTAATTTTTTTAGAGACAGAGTCTCACTGTATTGCCCTTGGTAGAGTGCCTTTACATCACAGTTCACAGCAACCTCCAACTCCTGGGCTTAGGCAATTCTCTTGCCTCATCCTCCTGTGTAGCTGGGATTATAGGCACCTGCCATAACGCCCAGCTATTACTTTGTTGCAATTTGGCCGGGGCCAGGTTTGAACCCACCACCCTTGGTATATGGCACAGCCCTAAAAGTCACTTAAAAAAATAATTGTGTGATAAAATTAATAAGCTTAGCAAGGTTGCCGGATACAAAATGGATAAATAAAAATCAATTGTATTTTTACACACTAGTAATGAATAATCTGAAAATGAAATTAAGAAAGCAATTAATGACTCCTGTGGCTCAAGGAGTAGGACGCCAGCCCCATATACTGGGGGTGGAGGGTTCAAGTCTGGCCCCAGCCAAAAACTGCAAAAAAAAAAAAAAGCAATTTCATTCACCCTAGAAGTTGATCTGAATTAAAGCTTGATTTTCCTGTTTGTCATCTGAATTAAAGCTTGATTTTCCTGTTTGTCTCTGTACTTTGTATCTTTCATCTTTATCTGTTGTTAGTTAAGTATCAGAATAGGAAAATACATTCCTTTGTATAAGATTTAAAAGTTATTTTCTATCATTGAAGATATACTCATATTTTTGCAAACAGAAACTATCCATTTGTCAGTAAAATGCTACGAAATTGTTTTCCACACTTGTTATTTTGTTCAAAACAAGATAAGATTAAAGCTAAAATAGTTGTGAAAGGGTAGAATAAAGCAGGAGGAATCACATGATGTAGTTTTAAGACCTACCATAAAGCTACAGTCATAAAAGACAAGGGGGGGGGGCAAAGTAAGAGCATGTAGTTTAATGGAACAGAACTGAAATCTCAGAAATGTACAGCCAGTTGTTTTTTAACAAAGTTGCAAAAGCAATTCAACAGATTAAGGAATAGCCTTTTCACAAATGCTGTTAGCAATCCACATACAAAAAAAGCAAACCTTGAACTAAATTTTTACCCTTATACAAAAAATAACACAAATGGCCACGCACCATGGTTTCACCTATAATGCTAACACCCTGGGAGGCTGAGGCAGGAGGATTGTTTGAGCTCAGGAGTTGGAGACCAGTGGGAATAGGAATGAGATCCTGTTTCTAAAAACAGAAAAATTAGCTGGGAGGGGAACCTATAGTCCCAAATACTCAGGAGGCTGAAACAGGGGGATCACTTTAGCCCAGAGGTTGCAATGAGCTGTGATGACTCCACTGTACTCTACTCAGGGTGACAGAGTGAGATTCTGTCTCAAAAAAACAAACAACAACCCCCCCCAAACAAATAAAAAACACATCAAACAAAAGCAAAAAACCACCACAATGGGCAGCGCCTATGGCTCAAGGAGTAGGCTGCTGGCCCCATATACTGGAGGTGGCGGGTTCAAACCCGGACCCAGCCAAAAACTGAAAAAAAAAAAGAAAAGAAAACCACCACAAATCAATCATACACTTAAATGTAATGTGTAAACCACAACATTTTTAGAAGAAAACATAAGAGAAAATATGTTTTTTTTAAAACCAGGAATTAGATAGAATTCTTAGACAGGAGAACAAAAAGCATGACTCATAAAAGAAAAAAAAAAACAATAAATTGGACTTTTATAAAAATTTAAAAGTTTTTGCTCATGTTAAGGCGACACAAAAGATCAGCTCCAAACTGAGAAAATGATTTGTGCAAATCCCATATCTGACAAAGGAATTGTATTTAAAGAGCTCTTGACACTCAACAATAAGACAATCAGCAACTTAATTAATTAAAAAATGAACAAAGGGCGGCGCCTGTGGCTCAACAGAGTAGGGCACTGGCCCCATATGCCGGAAGTGGCGGGTTCAAACCTAGCCCCAGCCAAAAACTGCAAAAAAAAAAATAAAAAATGAACAAAAAACTTGAACAGACACTCACCAAGAAGATATAAGGATGGTGAAAAAGTTCATGACAAGAAACTTGACATCATTAATCATTAGGGAAATGTAAATAAAAGCCACGATGAGACACCACTACACATCTATATGAATAGCTAGAAATAATCCCCCCCCCAAAATCAAACAACTATTGACAATGCCAAGTGCTAATAAGAATGAGGAGCAATTGATTTTTTCACACAAGGCTGGTAGGAATGTAAAATGGTGCAGCCATGCTGGAAAACTGTGGTGCAGCCACAGTTTCCTATAATGTTAAACATGACCCAGTATCCCAACTCCTGGCCATTTACTCTAGAAAAACGAAGACCTCACACAAAAATCAGCACATGATTTTTATAACAGCTTCATTCATGATTGCCAAAACCTGGAAATGTCCCATAAATCTCTCAACAGGTGAAACAGATAAACTTCAGTTATCCACACAATGGAATATCACACAGGGATAAAAAGACAAAAAAGGAGTGAACTATTGACACATACAACAATTTGGGTGATCTCAAAGGAATAATGCGGACTGAAAGAGGCCAGTCCCCAAAGATTACATATTGTATGACTCTAGGTATATGACATTCTTGAAAAGACAAAACCATAGTGGGAGAGAACAGAACAGTGGTGACCGTGGGCTAGCCATGGGGGTGTAAGGGGTAACTACAAAGGGGTAGCAAAAGGGAATCTTATTGGAAGATAGCTCTGTTCTGTACTCTGATTAGAATCATGGGTATATTAATCTGTATATGTGTTAAAATGCATAGAACTATGTAACAAAATGGGAAAAAGTTAATTTTACTGTATGATCATTTAAAAAATACGTTTAAAAGAATATAAATTGTGGGAGGGGAGTGTGGGAAAGGAAGCGCAGAGAGAGGGAAGGAGGGAGGGGGTGGGGTCTCGGTGTGTGACACGCCTTTTGGGGGCAAGACACATTGTAAAAGGGACTTTACCTAACAAATGCAATCAGTGTAACCTGGTTTCTTGTACCCTCAATGAATCCCCAACAATAAAAAAAAAATAAAGAATATAAATTGTCCCTCTATTTCACTTCTACAGAGATGTAAAAAAGACATCCAATATGAGGCTATTTTTTTTTTTTTTTTTTGAGACAGAGCCTCAAGCTGTCACCCTGGAGAGAGTGCCGTGGCATCACAGCTCACAGCAACCTCTAATTCCTAGGCTCAAGCGAGTCTCCCCCCTCCGCCTCCCAAGTAGCTGGGACTACAGGTGCCCGCCACAATGCCCCGCCATTTTTTGGTTGCAGCCGCCATTGCCGTTTGGCGGGCCCGGGCTGGACTCGAACCCGCCAGCTCAGGTGCACGTGGCTGGCGCCCTAGCCCGTTGAGCCACAGGCGCTGAGCCGGTATGAGGCTATTTTTTGCAGGGGAGTCTAAATAAGGGGGAAGAGTTAAGCTTTGCAAGACAGATAATCTTTGGCCAACAAATACACGTAGCCCTGTTTATTTTTATTTTATTTTTTCACTACAAAATGCAATCTTATACAACATGAAATCCACCCCCACTGCCAATTATTGAGAAAATCATAAAACATACCAGCAAATTAAATGTGAGTGGAAGGAGGTTGAGGTGGGTGGATTGCTTGAGCTCAGGAGTTTAAGACCAGCCTGAGCCAGAGTGAGAACGCGTCTCTAAAACTAGCTGGGCATTGTGGTGGGCCCCTGTCATCCCAGCTACTTGGGAGGCTGAGGCAATAGGACCACTTGAACCCAAGAGTTTGAGGGTGTTGTGAGCTGAGAGTCCATGGCGCTCTGCCCAGGGTGACAAAGTAAGGTTCTTGTCTCAAAAAAAAAGATTAAAAAAAAAAAGGTGAGAGAAAGTACCTATGAACACAAAACAGGCTCCACTGAAGAGATGTGGTGTAGCCACACACAGCACTGTCTGAGGGCTGCCCCACCAGGGAGGGCACCTGGGGGATGGGGCAGTCACAGGACAGCTGAAGGAATGGGGTCTGCAGCCTGGGGTCCAGGTATGTTTCCACCCCTGCCCTCCCTGTCCCTTAGTTTCCTCTCTTAAGATTCGATTGCTAACTACTTCCTCAGGTCGTGGTGCCACTAATACATTCATACTTGCAAAATGCAGGCTGGCCTATGCTAAATTCTTGAGAAGTGTTAGTGCTGTCACTCTCTGGACAGCTGTGTATGTGGTGATGACGAGCACAGGAGACACACGGGCATGGAGTAAGTGGTAAGAAGACAATGTCTGGAGTTGCTGATCATTGTGCTAAGGCGTTGGGCATTGTGGATAATGCATTCTTCTTTTGCAAGGTTGTTATGATGCTATCATATTTCTTTTTGGGGAAAAAAAACAGAAGGAAAAAACTTAGCCATGTCTATAAATGTTCTCTACTTTTGGTTTTTTTGAGACAGAGTTGCACTTAGTCACCTGAGTAGAGTGCCGTAGCGCCACAGCTCACAGCAACCTCAACCTGTTGGGCTCAAGAGATCCTCTTGCCTCACCCTCCCAAGTAGCTGGGACTACAGGTGCCACCATAACGCCAGGCTATTTTTAGAGACCAGGTCTCACTCTGGCTCAGGCTGGTCTCAAACTCCCGAGCTCAGGCAGTCCACCCACCTTGGCCTCCCAGAGTGCTGGGACTACAGGTGTGAGCACAGCGCCTGGCCGTGTTCTCTACTTTGGACTAGACCCTTCTCCTCTTTGGAGGAGTCTCAGTGATAACAGCTGTGCCACGAGGCTACTGTAATTTCTGTCTCTGGTTAGTACTCGTGCTGCTGAAAGACAGAAAAGCAGCCACATGGAAATGAATGGAAATATGTCTGGGCCTGGGGCCATAGGGGGAACTAGTAAAAAGAAAGTGGGCCATTCTCCTGTTCAGGTCACTCAGACCTTCTCTGGGAAGAACAGAACAAGAAAAAAAAAAAATGCAAAGCAAAAATCCCCTCCCCTCCCTCCCAGGCAGGATTAAACACTGACAGAGTCAGCAGGACAGAGGAAAGGAGGCCCCAGGAGGTTCTCACCCTACACTGGCTCTCATCTTTCCCTGTTCTTTCAACTACCTTCCCACATTTTAAATAAAGGGCTGTTTCTACAGATTGATAGGTCGGGATGAAGAGACGAGGTTTCTCCAGGTCGATTTCCCCCATGAAGTCCCTCAGTGGTCATTCCTGTTATCACAGTTCATTGTAACTCTATCAATCGTCTGGACCTGTGGCCACGAAGCTCATTAGTTACCAGAGGTCGTGGCGCTTCAGTCTGAGGTCTGTCTCTGTCTGGTTTCTCTGTGCTGTGGATTCGGGGCAGGGGTTGCTTCCCTCCTTAGGGGCGCTGCTGAAGGCAGGCAAGCTGGCCCACCAATCCCCAACACTCCTGACTCTGAGGATGCCTGGGCCACAATAACGAGAAAGATGGACCCTCAGCAAACAACTGGAAAAGAGCACCAAGCAGCCTCTGTGTGGGAACTGAAACAGACCCAGCACCCGGTGACTTCATGCTGAACAAAGCGAAAAGAAAGAACTTCAAAAATAAGAGGCTACCCAGAAAACACAGGGCTCAGACACCTTTCAGAACGAATGAGGCACCGTCCTGCTCTGATTTCACCCAATGCAAAGATTCCAGATGACCTGGTGGGGCGAGGAAAGGAACATGTCTCTCCAGCGCTCCCTCCCTCGAGGCCTGCGACCTCTCAGCTCAGCAGGGGAGTCAACTTTGAGATCACGCCTGATCTCAGGCTTTACTTCCTAACTGCCCAGGTTCCTTGGGTGACTGTAGTGGGGAAGTTCTGGCCACCACCACTGTGGTCACCATAAGATCCTCCCCCCGGCCTAGTTACCACTTGTCCCTCCTGCCACTGCGCCGCTGATGGGCACTCTGCCTGGCCTGCCTGGCATTTGGGCCCTTGTGCCCACAGCATACCCAGCTCTCCCCTTCACTCTGACAAACTGACCACCTGTCTCCTGTTCTTTCTCACCCACCAACAGTGGCGGTTCATGAGGCAGAAACCACGACTGCTATGTTCCTTTCAGTGTCCCTGGAGCTCAGCACTGCTGGAGCCAGCACTTATTCACAGAATCAACTTAATAAACTTCCCTCGCCGTGTTTAAGAATTTGTGAGTGAGTCCACAGCATGTGTTCTCTTTGGGAAAGTGACCAGACTGACCCTAGGCCACTGTAAATCCAGGTTCATAGGTTCAGGACAGTGTACAGGATGCCACCACATGGGTCACACACAGGAACATTTTCTCCCAGGGGCTTGTCTGCAGAGCCATTGGGAGTGGGTTTTTTAGGGTCCCTAAGAACTAATTTAATGGCTTTCCTATCTTCCGTGAGCATTGGGAATTATGTGGCCGTGAGGGGTGCGAAGTGCAGGACTGACTCCAGAGACGATGAGACTTTGACCATGAGATTGTACAGCATCTGTTTCCTCCCACCCCCCGCCATAAAGCAGAAATAATATTCTCGAGCATGCATGCTGTGGGGACAGACACACATTTCAACATTTTGTTGAGTGAGCAATGCACCAAGGTCAATGTCCTGTCCGTCCCTCTTTCATTTTCATAGTTAGTTTGGTTGTCCTGACCCTGAGAACTGTTCAGAGACAACACAAGCAGATTATTACCTTTGGTCCTGTCTCCAATCGGGAATAAAGTAAATAGGTGTGCAGGTCCCCATATTTCATGAAGGGTAATATCACCATGGGCTTTGGGATGCCTTGAGAGCTCATTTCTATACATACACCTGGAATCAAAAACATAGAACCAGTCACATAGAGCACTTGCTATGTGTAAGCAGGAAAGCCCTGAGGGCCACTGGCCAAATTGAAACCATGTGCCAGCAAGTTAACAGTTAAAAAAAAACAAGAGATTCTAACCCATATACTATGTTACAGAGAATAGAGAACGCACTCAGGATCCACTATTTATTTTTTTTCTTCTTTCTGATTATCGTTAATCTTTGGATGAGAGTTCTCAAAAATAAATCAGTAACCAATTTAGACATCTGGAAACCTAGGGGTTGTTGTGAGACTAAATCTGAGCAATAGAGAACCCATTAGGATTCAAGGGCAAACTAGTTTCATGTCATAATTAGATACATATTCATATGAAGAAGTTCACTTAAGTAACCAAATGCTTAAAACTATTAAAATAATTCTGAGGGCCTACAGGTAAAATCCAGGCCCCTAAATTTTAATAGTTACAAAAAGAGAAAGCCACAATACCATTTATCATGGAATTCACAAGCTACAGCCGGTCACCTGATCCTAGGCTTGCCAAGCACTTGGGCTTTGTGGTGTGATTACAAAGTACATTTGTTCTCAGAGTCTGCTAACGGTAAAGGCTGGGAATGAATAACAGTAGTTTCTTTGACATTATATTGTACCCAAACATTAGTTTTTCACATTTCTCTGCAGTGTCCATCATACAAAACTTTGAAAGATCCCCAAAGAATTGAACATGTATCAAAGCCGCAGGACAGAAAAAAAAAATAATTGAAAAGGTCAGCGGAAAATTCAATTATTTCCAGGTTGCTCTTTTCTCTTGGATTAGTGTCACTTACACAGCATCCATTCAGTATCTAATCTCCTCTTTTGTATTTTTTGGCTAACGAAGCTGCAAATCCAGATTATGTTAAACAATGTCCGTGGCACTATTAAATCACATTCCATGAAGTTATCAAAGTACCAAGATCATAAGAAATCAGAATTTTCAAACAGGTTAACAAATAATCTCTCAAAGACGATCTATGGTGGGCAGCACCTGTGCCTCAGTGGTTAGGGCGCCAGGCCCATATGCCAAGGGTGGCAGGTTCGAACCCAGCCCCGGCCAAATTGCAACAACAAAAAAAATAGCCGGGCATTGTGGTGGGCGCCTGTAGTCCCAGCTACTTGGGAGGCTGAGGCAAGAGAATCGTCTAAGTCCAGAAGTTGGAGGTTGCTGTGAGCTGTGATGCCATGGCACTCTGCCCAGGTAGATAAAGTGAGACTTTGTTTCTGGAAAAAAAAAAAAAAAGATCTATGGAATTTGTTTACTTTTATTGCTAAAGTAATAAGCAAAGTGGTATATGATTTGTGAATAACCTTAAATGAGTAAAAATTATGGTATGATCAGCCCTTGTACTTTGCCTTTAAGTAACTGGGAGCTAGAATTCTGTGGACGCTCTAACCATTCCTGAGTTTATTGGTGTCCAGAAAATGCAAAGCCATTTTATCTTTACTATCATCTTCAGAAAATGCAATGATAAGAAGTCTTCCAGGTGACTCAGCGCCTATAGCACAGTGGTTGTGGCGCCAGCCACGTACACCGACGCTGGTGGGTTCGAACCCCGCCCAGCCAGCTAAACAATGACAACTGCAACAAAAAATAGCCAGGTGTTCTGACAGGTACCTGTAGTCCTAGTTACTTGGGATCAAGAGAGTTGCTTAAGCCCAAGAGTTTGAGGTTGCTGTCAGCTATGACGCCATGGCACTCTACCCAGGGTGACAGCTTGAGACTCTGCCTCAAAAAAAAAAAAAAAAAATAGTCCCAGCTACTTGGGAGGCTGAGACAAGAGAATCGCCTAAGCCCAAGAGCTGGAGGTTGCTGTGAGCTGTGACGTCGCAGCACTCTACCGTGGGCGATAAAAGAAAGAAGTCTTCTGGGTGAAAAACTCACTATTATAAAATACTTTTGGCTTATACAAAGGAAACTTATTTTTTCCTTTGGCACAGAGTAGATCAGCTGAGTCCCCTTGGCCACCCACCCTTGCATTATGGAGGCTACCTAGAAGTCGGATGACATTTGGGTGGCTGAAGTCTTTCATACATGCTGCCTCACTGAGAAACTCTTCGATCTCCCGCTGTGAGAAGTTGTCCACTAAAGAAAAGAAATGGAAAATGTTAGGCATGAATAATTTGCTCAACTGAGGAAAGGGGAGCAGGACATAGCAATGTTGTTCTTTAAAGTCAAGAAAAGACAAAACTATTGGGACAAGGAAGAGAAGAGTGGTGGTCAGGGCTTGGTGAGGATGTGGGGGGAGAGAAGACAGGAGCAAACAGTTGAAGCACAGAATTAGGGCTGTCGCACAGGGATTTAGGGCTGGGAAACTGCTCTGTACATGCTACATGGTAAAGGTGGCTACTTGACATTGCACAATTGTCAAACCCCACAGAACTGTACAAGGAGTAATGGGTGCAGAGTTTGATGAAAAGTTTTGGAGATGGTGTTGGTGATGGTTGTACAACTTTCTGAACCACTTACTTAAGTACCACTAAACTGTACACTTAAAAATTCTTAGGAGGATCAATTTTATATGTATTATTTACCACAATTAAAAACTAACAAAAAATATAAAGCCAGGCTGGCCTTAGGGAATTTGTTTTAACAGGGTATATATAACTAATGTTAAAATCACTCATGAGAACACCTATCACGGTGTCGATACCATACTATGGGCTTAATATATATTAAATATATTACATTTCCTCTTAAAGCAAATTTAGAAAAACTTTTAAAAATCTATACACCTGGCTCGGCGCCTGTGGCTCAATGGGCTAAGGCGCCAGCCACATATACCTGAGCTGGCGGGTTCGAATCCAGCCCAGGCCCGCCAAACAACAATGGTGGCTGCAACCAAAATATGGCCGGGCGTTGTGGCAGGCGCCTGTAGTCCCAGCTACTTGGGAGGTGGAGGCAGGAGACTCGCTTGAGCCCAGGAATTCGAGGTTGCTGTGAGCTGTGATGCCACAGTACTCTATCCAGGGTGACAGCTTGAGTCTCTGTCTCAAAAAAAAAAAAAAAATCTATACACCTACAAAATGTCTGCCAACTTTGCCCTCAACTATTCTGTTTGCCGCCTGCAATCCACCAGATTTGGGGAGGTGGGGACAGAGGTAGGAATCTGCCCTCCCTGACAGACCAACCCCCAGGCAAAAGTAGATAAGCCTGGGGCTTAGGAGCCAGAGTCTGTTTTTTCAATCTGTGATAATTAGCTTGAATGTAATTCCTAAGGAAGTTACTCAAAGTTAAAGCAGAGCAGAGCCAGGCCAATGAATTAGGGAGGGACTCTGCTCAGGCCCTATCAGGCCTCCCAGCCCCTGCCTTACATCCCTAGATGGGGATAATGGAAGGACTTGCTGCAGATACAGAGTGAAGCTCAAATAAACTGACATAAAGGGCAGGAAGGGTGCAGAGTCTGGCTCCCTGCTGGGTTTAGTCCCAGTGGGTATTTGAACTTCAGGGTGTCTGTCTTAGTTTCTGGGGGCTAGTTTTGAACCTTCTTCCTAGTTGTGCTTATTTTCTGTTCCTGTTGTACTGATAAAATGCAGGAAGAATTGTGATGTCCTTGGGCTCACAGTGAGCAGCGCCTAAGTATTAGCCATTGTGAAACACTTAGCAAAAAGCAAAGATCACTGGCCCATGTGACTCGGTTACTGTAGTTCTTTTTTAGAACAGAAGCGAACTTTGGCCTCTAATTTTGGTTTAGGAGACTCAAGCTATACTTAATATCCAACTAATGTTTTCCTGTATAGCAAACAATAGATTTAAATCTTAGGGAGAAACCAATTTTACTTTATTCCTTGATCAAAAGTAGCAATTAATTGGTACAGGGGGGTTAAAAAGGAAGCAGGATTGATCAAGAATATTGATAAATTAAACACCAAACAATCTCTATCCACGTGACTCATGATGGAGACGGCAGGTGTGATGCCACACGGTCATGGTGCCCAAGTAATGGGCCGTGACCAGCCAGACTGCTGCAGGAGCAAACTTAAACAGTTCTGCTGTCCCAGCTTTCTAAGGAGAAGGACATGGAGGGAAATGCTACCTTGTCTGCCACTGAAGCCTGGTCATCGCATGGCAATGAAAAAGTCCAGCACAATCTGCCTCTTTCTAGCTATTTCACTTAGACAAGTCAGCAAGTCAACATAGTTTCTTTAACAATACAGATATCTGCACAGATTTTAGTGTCCCAGTTGACATCTACCATTATTTTTGTCAACACTGTAATTGGTTCTCCTCCATACGGACACTAAAGTGATCCAGGATCTAATATATAACACTGACTCCTTGCAGGATAAAAGCAGATTCTTTGTTACAACTTACAAGGTCCTGCTGGCTTTCTTCCCAGTTGCTTAGAGGTTCTGGCTTATGAGAGCAGCTTTTCATATGCTTGACCAAAGCGAATTTCTCTTCTTTCTGGGAAACTTACTGTCCAGGCAGCCCACTGCTTCCCGAGAACCATGCAATCATCCCCAAATGAGGAAGTGGGCCCACCACACTAGACAGATCCGCCAGCCCACCCTCCGGGGTCAGATGCTGACCCCAGATCACCCCTGACTCAGAAACTGATGCCTTCTTTTGGAGCTCTCAGCTCTCTTCTAGACGGGATAGACACAGAGACAGAGACAGAGCAAGTGCGCACAAGAGTGTGCTAGAGCTAGTGAATGTAACAAATGATATTGCCCTGAGTGTAAAGAATATGTAATGCGTGCATGAAGAGCTCATTGTAGGAACTTCTCTGCATGACCAGGGTCCTGCACTGCCTCCTGACTCACCAGCACCTGAGATCGTAACCTGAACACCGTCACTGACCTCACGGAACCCCCAACACTGAAACAACTGCCCACCCCCAGAAAAGTGGGTTTCATCACTGATTACTCACATTTCATGGTCTTCACTGCCACTTTCTGAGAGGTCTCGTCTTCCTGCTTAAGATTTCCTTCCATCACAGACCCAAACTCTCCTGTGAAGTAAAACATCTTTAAGGGCACGGTGCAAAATCTCCCCTTACCACAGAGGCACCCATACTTGCAAATGGGGGCCTTGAGCCACCTGCTAGTCTTTGGCTCATCAGGAGCTTGGGTGGCTCAGTTTGTCACCTTATGAAACCTTACAGGCAGTCCCTGAGTTACAACCCCGACTTATGAATATAAGGTATTACAGATTATAGGTAAATGTAACTATTCCAACTTACACACAAATTCAACTCAAGAGCAAACTTACAGAATCCATCTTATTCATAACCCAGAAGTGGCTGTGTAACAGTACAAGACATTTCAAATACCGGGTGTACAATCAGCACCCATAGCTTAGTGAGTAGGGCGCCAGCCACATACACTGAAGTTAGCAGGTTCGAGCCCAGTCTGGGCCTGCTAAACAACCCTGACAACTGCAACAAAAAAAATAGCCGGGTATTGTGGCGGGCGCCTGTAGTCCCAGTCACTTAGGAGGTTGAGGCAAGAGAATCGTTTAAGCCCAGGAGTTTGAGGTTGCTATGAGTTGTGATGCCTTGGCACTCTACCGAGAACAACATAGTGAGACTCTATCTCAAACAAACAAACAAACAAACAAAACAAATACAGGGTGTACATAAAGCTTGTGTGCAATTTAAAATTTATAACTTATTACATATTACTATACATATTACATATATATCAGTGCTCAAAAAGGACAAACTCTTAATATCATTATAAGTCATCCTAAGAGCAATTTAATAAATTAAACAAGTAGTTCTGTCTCATTACAAAATATGACTTTCTGTATTATAACTATAAAGCCATGACATAATGAACCTCTGACCTTTTTGTCCCACATTTTGAAAGAATTACTTTAAACCTCTTACCTTCCCCCAGAATTTTTCCAAGAATCAGAAGATTTCTGTCGATCACAACATCTTCTAATTTATTTTGTAGATCCTCGCTGACTCCCAAGCTCTGCACTATAAAAGGAGTAAGAGGGTATTTGTAAGAGTTGGCAGTTTTCTTTCATTCGAAAATAATTAAAATCATATTTAAAGTCCTATACAATAAATAATCCTTTTCTTCATTTTATACCCATTATTTCTCCCCCCAAAGTAATAAAACATCTCACTCAATCCTACTATGATTAAAGTAAGCATAATGAGTCCTTCAGGGCAAGATTAATTCTGAAGAATTGTAAAGAACCCTATTTCTCTTCCAGCTGTGTGGGAGCAGCAACCACTATCGGAATTGAGTAGGGGAGGTTTGTCCTTGAGTTAAAGGGGTAAGGAAGGTAAGTGAACAGGTACTTTCTTTCTAAAGTGGATTCTTTACTATTATATCCCAAGCTATGGTCAAACACCACCAGGCCACCTCCCCTGCCAGGGGAAGAATCTCACAAAGTACAGGAAACATTTAGAGAATAAGCTATTATTTTAAATATGGTATATGGAACCACATTTTAATGATGCAGGAAGTGCTTCGAGGAACTAGAGAATAAGATCTTCTACAATAAGATATGTAATACAGCAAGGTATATACTAGATACGCAGTACTGACAAACGTTGGCCACAAGTGGAATTAACCAGGAGAGACCAATTCAATAACTATTTGGTAAATCATTTGATTTGGGCATGAGCAAGCCCAAAGAAAAAAATGTAGGTAATTAGAAACAACACATTAGTTCTCAAAGGATCATTTATCCCAATGGTCCTCCAATAAAGAAAAAAAATTGGTAAAATAATAAATTTTTTAATTAAAAAATTTTAAATTAAAAAGAGCAAGAATGGCTCGGCGCCTGTGGCTCAACGGGCTAAGGCGCCAGCCATGTACACCTGAGCTGGCTGGGTTCGAATCCAGCCCGGGTCCGCCAAACAACAATGACGGCTGCAACCAAAAAATGGCCGGGCATTGTGGCAGGCACCTGTAGTCCCAGCTACTTGGGAGGTGGAGGCAAGAGACTGGCTTGAGCCCAGGAATTGGAGGTTGCTGTGAGCTGTGATGCCACGGCACTCTATCCAGGGTGACAGCTTGAGGCTCTGTCTCCAAAAAAAAAAAAAAAAA
>CAUYRH010125013.1:0-10169 GCA_963574655.1 Perodicticus potto | reverse complement strand
CTTCTCTCTCCCCACTTGAATTCTCTCCCTCTACCAGGAGCTTTAGTGTTTTCTGTATTCTTTTCTGTAAATCAATTCTGTCTTACCACTGAGGGGTGGGGGTGGGGGGAAAATAATGTAATGAAGAATAATAAAATACATTAAAAAAAAAAAAAGAAAGAAAGGATCTAGAAGCAAAATGCTATCTATAATTTTTTAAATATTTTAAATAAAAAGTAGATGGAGGAAATATGGAAAAATGTTAATAATGTTAAATCTAAGTTTTAGGAATGTAAGAGATTTTCGTAATAAAAAGTCAAAGTGTACTTTAATAAAAAAAAAAACCACAGCCTAAATCATAAAAGAACTCACAGACATTACTGACACTGATTACAGCCAAAAAAATAATACAAAGACTACACTACTGTGCCCCTCCAGAATGAAGGCCAAAGCACCCTATTCACACTCTTTTCAATAAATAGTATTGGGAAAAACATATGGTCAATGCAAAAGAACGAAATGGGATCCCAGTTTCTCACCATGTGTATCAATTCCAGATGAATTAAAGACTTGAAACTTTAAAAATACTGGAAGACAACCTAGGGAAAACTCCTCTGGACATTGGGCCAGGCAAAGAATTCATGACTAAGATCTCAAAGACACAAGAAATAAAAACAAAAATAGACAAATGGGATTTAATTAAACTAAAAAGCATCTGCACAGCAAAAGAAATAATCAACAAAGTGAAAAATGTGTAGAATGGAAGAAAATATTTGCAAACTATATATCCAACAGGGGACTAATATGCAGAATTCATAAGAAATTCAAACAAGGCTCGGCGCCTGTGGCTCAACGGGCTAAGGCGCCAGCCACATACACCTGAGCTGGTGGGTTAAATCCAGCCCGGGCCCGCCAAACAACAATGACAGCTGCAACCAAAAAATGGCCAGGGGTTGTGGTGGGCACCTGTAGTCCCAGTTACTTGGGAGGCAGAGGCAAAAGACTCGCTTGAGCCCAGGAATTGGAGGTTGCTGTGAGCTGTGATGCCACAGCACTCTACCCAGGGTGACAGCTTGAGGCCCTGTCCCAAAAAAAAAAAAAAAGATTAGAAGTCACTTATTTAGATAAGGAAGACTTCATCTTAAGAAATGGATACAAAACAAAACAAACAACAAAAAAACTTAGCCAGGCGTTGTGGCGGGCGCCTGTAGTCCCAGCTACTCGGGAGGCTGAGGCAAGAGATTCGCCTAAGCCCAGGAGTTGGAGGTTGCTGTGAGCTGTGTGACACCATGGCACTCTACTGAGGACAATAAAGTGAGACACTGTCTCTACAAACAAACAAACAAATAAAAGCAAACAAAATCCACCATAGCACTCAATGCGTTTCCTAGAAAAAGTATTTTGATTAAGATGTTTGCCCAACAAGCTCTAACTCTCTTTCTTTTATTGCCTCCTAAGCCATTCAGTCCCTATGTAGCTTGACCCACACAGGTGTGTGTCTGTGTGTATGTAATGGAACAGGTCTAGAAATCAGAGTCCAGGGCCACTAGCCACCACTGACTTGTTTCTGTTGCTAAGCAAGGCATATAATTTTTTTTTTTTTTTTGCTTCTGCCACGAAGCAAAAGCCATGGGCATGGGCCTAGCATTTTTCTGAGGCCGTGGTATCCTAGGGTATGGTGGTTACATGCCACTGAATATTATTTACCAACTGCCCATTCAAGACAAGGGGCCTCTACTGGAAGGGAGTGCTTACTGCTGGCGTATAGCTAGTCATATGCAGGTCAACTGGCCCTCTAAGAGATAAAGAGCCCTGATTTGTAGCACATGCCAATTTTACGTTGTAAATACTTCCACCACAGCCAATTTCAAGCAATGAGCAGTTTAACTATTGGTTCACAAAATTCCCAAAAGTTAAGCAATCAGTTCTAGTAAGCCAATATAAACCAGCTTTAGCACAATGCTGCTTATAGTAATTCCTCATGTGAATAGGAAAAAAGGAAATATGAGCAGTCCTTTAAAATTATGGTTTTAGGAGCCAAGGCCTGACTCATGGGCAGTTACAGGGAATTTCCCCGTGTTTAGATGTAATGATTTGACCTCTGATGAGTAAAGAACAACTGTATTGGACACAGGGACACAGAATTCAAGTCTTAGCCTTCCTATAAGTCAAGCACCTTGTATTTCTTTCCTTGAATCTCTATTTTAATGAGAATAATATTATCCACTTTGCAGGATGTTTAATTATCTAACAAACACTGATATAGCACTTACTGTCTGCTGGGCACTGCTTAAGTACTTTACAAATTTACCTCATTTAATCTCTATAACAACACTGGTAAAATACTACTACCAATTACAGAGGAAGAGACCAAAGCACTAAGTTCTGTAAGGGCACACAGCTACCAAGTAACAGAGTCAGAATTTGAACTTGACTTCAGAGTCTATGCTTTTACCCTCTAGGGCCCCAAGCCAAAGTTAGCTGCTTGTTTTAACAGTTTTATTGGCACACAGTCATGCTCTTTCATTTACATATTGTCTGACTGCTTTTGTGTTTCAGGTGAAGTTGAGTAGCTGTGACAGAGACCATACGGCCCACAAAGCCCTAAAATATTTACTATCTCGCCCTTTACAGAAGAAGTTTACTGACCCCAGCTCTTTGGTAGCTTGCCAGTTTGTAAGGGGTAAGAGACATTGGTTATTATTTGGAGCCTGATATTCCTGAGGGTCAAGGGTCAAATTGCTTCCCAGATTGTGTTGCTGGGCCAATAAGACAAGTGAAAAATAGGCTCGGCGCCTGTGGCTCAACGGGCTAAGGCGCCAGCCACGTACACCTGAGCTGGCGGGTTCGAATCCAGCCCGGGCCTGCCAAACAACAATGATGGCTGCAACCAAAAAATAGCCTGGCATTGTGGCGGGCGCCTGTGGTCCCAGCTACTTGGGAGGCGGAGGTGGGAGACTCGCTTGAGCCCAGGAGTTGGAGGTTGCTGTGAGCTGTGATGCCACGACACTCTACCCAGGGCAACAGCTTGAGGCTCTCTCTCTCAAAAAAAAAAACAAGTGAAAAATAATATCGAGATTGTAACTATACTGTAACATTTGTACTATAATAATTGTCAGTGAATAACATTCTCAAGCATAAGGTATAAACCTCAATAACAAATGATCCATGAAAACATGTATTCGCAGAAATATGTGATAGGATCCCAACATCTCAAAGCTGGAATTAACTCAGAGATTGTTTATTTCAACCTTGACTTTCCTTTTGGAAATATTGTATTAGGTTTCTACAGTTAATGCTATAAATCGTTCATGATCATCCTTTGAATCCTACAATATGATTCCCCTAAGTGGAGATGGACTTTTTGCATGGTAAAGCAAAGGCGAAATGTATTTATTTTACAGGACTGAGGCATCAGGCTCACATCTCCACACCTGTCAGTCTGTCTCCAAGGCAATTCCTCCAAGTGCATGTTTCAGATGCCAGAAACTCCTCAATGCTGTCATTCATTGGCCTCCTGTATAGTCGTTAAAAACTTCCCCCTGACCTTTGCAGCTACTTCCTGTGAGTCTCTCCGGGACTGCCAGTCACTTGTGACCTATTTTCAGAGCTGGCAGTTCTGGCTTCTAACACAGACTCTGAACAATCCCAGCTACAGGTGGTCGACTGAGTTGCCTTTGGGCTCCTGGCACCAGAAAGAATTGCTCAGTGGAAGGAGCTTAGGTCACACTGGTGCCTGATTGCCCCACTCAAGTAGATAGATTTTCACTGCACTATGAACCATGGGTCAACTCAAGATCTCCAGAAGGCTGTTATCTTCTGTTTGCTGAAGACAAATGCTTCCTTATGGTAGTTTTAAAAGTGTAAAAAAAAAAAAAAAAAAAAAAAAAAAGCAGAGCTAATATGCTTTTCTTATTCTTGTTTTTTTTTTTTTTTTTGTCTCAAGCTGTCTCCCAGGGTAGAGTGCTGTGACATCACAGCTCACAGCAACCTCCAACTCCTGGGTTCAAGTGATTCGCCTGCCTCAGCCTCCCAAGTAGCTGGGATTACAGGTGCCCACCACAGCGCCCAGCTATTTTTTGGCTGCAGCCATCGTTGTTTGGCGGGCCCAGGCTGGATTCGAACCCACCAGCTCAGGTGTATGTGGCTGGCACCTTAGCCGCTTGAGTCACAGGCACCAAGCCTTGGTCTTTTTTTTTTTTTTTAAAGCAAAGATGCCTCAGTAGAATTAGTAAATTAAGGCAAAACTGATTGCCAAGCCTGGTCCCTATAGTTTAGTGACTGGGGTGCCAGCCACAAACACTGGAGCTGGTGGGTTCGAATCTAGCCCGGGCCTGCCAAACACAGGCAAGCTACAACTACAACCAAAAGATAGCCAGGGGTTGTGGCAGGCACCTATAGTCCCAGCTACTTGGGAGGTTGAGGCAAGAGAATGGCTTGAGCCCAAGAGTTTGAGGTTGCTGTGAGCTGTGACACCACGACACTCTACCAAGCCTGACATAGTGAGACTCTGTCTCAAAAAAAAAAATAATAATAATGATTGCCAGCTCCAGTGTAGAAGCCCCATTGCCAAAGAATTTCTTTCATAAATATCTTAAAAGTGAGTCAGTCCAAAAAATAACTTTACCATGAGTTTACCTATAATCTAATTCACCCTAGGAAACAGAGTCCAAAGGGTTCGAGCTTCTGCAAATTCCATAATAGCTGAAGCCACAAAATGAAAGAAAACAGGACTTAATAGCTCATGTTACCAGCATAGACAACCAAAGTGAAGCCTCTTGGCACTTTGTGAAATGTTCCTTTTATAAATAAGCTAATATGATTTCTTTAGGGTATATTTATTTATTTATTTATTTATTTCTAAGACAGAGTCTTACTCTGTTACCCAGTGCCATGGCCTCAGCCTAGTTCACATCAACCTCAGACTCCTGGATTCAAGTGGTCCTCCTGCCTCAGCCTCCTAAGTAGCTGGGACTACAGACACCCACCACAACACCTGGTTAATTTTTTTCTCTTTTTAGTAGAGATGAGGTCTCGTTATTGCTCAGGCTAATCTTGAACTCCTGACCTCAAGCAGTCTTCCCACCTCAGCCTTCCAGAGTGCTAGGATTACTGGCATGAGCCACTATGCCTAGCCTTAGGGTACCTTTGAATAAATATATGACTCTAGTTTCATTTTTTATTTATTTATTTATTTATTTTTTTGAGACAGAGTCTCACTTTGTTGCCTTCAGTAGAGTGCTGCGGCATTATAGCTCACAGTAGCCTCAAACTCTAGGGCTGAAGCGATTCTCTTGCCTCAGCCTCCTAAGTAGTTGGGACTACAGGTGCCCACCGCAACACTCGGCTATTTTTAGAGGAGAGGTCTCACTCTTGCTCAGGCTGGTCTCGAATCTGTAAGCTCAGGCAATCCACCTGCCTTAGCCTCCCAGAGCGCTAGGATTACAGGCATGAGCCACTGTGCCCAGCTAGTTTCTTTTTTCCTTTCTTTTTTTTTTTTTTTTGTAGAGACAGAATCTCACTTTATTGTCCTCAGTAGAGTGCCGTGGCATCAAACAACTCACAGCAACCTCCAAGTCCTAGGCTTAGGTGATTTTCTTGCCTCAGCCTCCCCAGTAGCTGGGACTACAGGTACCCGCTACATTGCCCAGCTATTTTTTTGTTACAATTTGGCTGGGGCCGGGTTTGAACCCACCACCCTCAGTATATGGGGCTGGCACCTTACCCATTGAGCCACAGATGCCGCCCTAGTTTCATTTTTTAAATATACATAAGGTCTAAAGAAAATTGAGGACCTCAAGGATTTGAAATATTCCTTCAAGGATAACTGGTGCATGACCTCACCAAAAATGTAAAAACAAAAAAACAAATATTCCTTCAAGGGGTACCTACTAGCTTTTTCAGATTCCAGAAATACTTGATATTTATCTCTTCTTTATAAATTGTATGTTCCTGAATATAAAAATTATGCTCAGCTTTACCCTCCTCCATACCAACTCAAATATTCACAGACTGATTACAAGCTCCAAGAGAGAAGCAGTGTCAAGTTCACATTTCTGTCCCAACAACCAGGTAGCTACTATGCCTTACATATACAGTCAGCCCTCTATCCAGGTTCAACATCCTTAGATTCAAGCAAAAATGGATGAAAAATCTAGGGGGAAAAAGAACAATGCAACAATAAAAAATACACTTTACTTTTGAACAACGCAGTAGTCCCAGCTACTTGAGAGGCTGAGGCAAGAGAATCCCTTCAGCCCTGGAGTTTGAAGTTAGGGGTACCAACTCCCTGCATAGTCAAAAATCTATGTAACCCTCACTTCGCAAATGCAAAACTTTGGAAACAACCCAAGTGCCCCTCAACATGTGAATGATAAACTGCAGTATATGTGTACCATGGAACACTTTTCATCTCTAAAAAAATTGGAAATTTTGCATCTTTTATGACAAACCTGGATGGACATGGGCTGCATGTACTAAAAGCTAGTTCCTTATGCTGACCCCCTCTGTTTGTTGACCACCCAGTCCCTTGGGTGGTTGAATAATATGTAGACTACTATCTACATATATTTTCATGCTGTTTGTGGCACAGCTAACTTTCCTTATTTATTTTTTATATTTCTAGGCTATGTAGTTCATCTGCAAGTTTTTTTCAAATTGTCACAAATCTCCTGAAAGTTTTGCAATATACTTATTTTTAAAAATCTTTATATGGGCTCAGTGTCTGTGGCACCAAGGCTGGCGGGTTTGAACCTGGCCCGGGCTAGGTGAACAACAATGAAAACTGCAACAATAAAAAATAGCCAGGTGTTGTGCTGGGTGCCTATAGTCCCAGCTACTTGGGAGGCTAAGGCAAGAGAATCACTTAAGCCCAGGAGTTTGATATTGCTGTGGGCTGTGACGCCATGGTACTCTACCGAGGGTGACATAGTGAGACTCTATCTCAAAAAAAAAAAAAAAAAACAGGCTCGGTGCCTGTGGCTCAACGGGCTAAGGCACCAGCCATGTACACCTGAGCTGGTGGGTTCGAATCCAGCCCGGGCCCGCCAAAAACAACGATGACGGCTGCAACTAAAAAATAGCCGGGCTTTGTGGCGGGCACCTGTAGTCCCAGCTACTTGGGAGGCGGAGGCAGGAGACTCGCTTGAGCCCAGGAATTGGAGGTTGCTGTAAGCTGTGATGCCACGGCACTCTATCCAGGGTGACAGCTGGAGGCTCTGTCTCAAAAAAAAAAAAAAAAAAAAAAATGACAACAATGTTATATGAGTGGACCCAGGCAGTTCAAGCCTATGTTGTTCAAGGATCAATTGTAATCCAATTTTTAAAATATAACATAACTCTTGACATAGTATTTATGTTCTATTAGGTATTATAGCTATTCTAGAGAGTAAAGTATGCAGGAGGATATTTGTGGGTTATGTGCAAATACTGTGCCATTTTATATAAGGTGCTTGAATGTTTGGGGATATCACTAAGCAAAGAAGCCCTGGAACCAATCCCCTGTGGACACCGAGGGACACAGTAGTTCAATAAATATTATGTTGCTATGTAGCCTCCATGAAGGCAGGAACTTTGTCTTGTTCAATCCCACAGCCCAGCAGCCAAAACAATAACCATCAAGCAGCACCCATTCCAAAAATATTTAATAAGTTAATTTACAGTCTTAAAAAAAATGGCTCGGCGCCTGTGGCTCAACGGGCTAAGGCGCCAGCCACGTACACCTGAGCTGGTAGGTTCGAATCCAGCCTGGGCTCGCCAAACAACAATGACGGCTGCAACCAAAAAATGGCCGGGTGTTGTGGTGGGCGCCTGTAGTCCCAGCTACTTGGGAGGTAGAGGCAGGAGACTCACTTGAGCCCAGGAATTGGAGGTTGCTGTGAGCGGTGATGCCACAGCACTCTATCCAGGGTGACAGCTTGAGGCTCTGTCTCAACAACAACAACAAAAAAGTTAGAAAGGGCAGCGCCTGTGGTTCAAAGGAGTAGGGCACTGGCCCCATATACCAGAGGTGGCAGGTTCAAAACCCAGCCCTGGCCAAAAATAAATAAATAAATAAATAAGTTAGAAAAAAGTGTACTGTGCTCTTTTCCATATGTGGGAAAAAAAATATTGGAGAAGGAAGTTAAAATTCTTAAATTTTTTTTCCAGTCGACTTGGCCCTCCATGTAAAAGTCAAATTTCAACCAGAAAAGCAGAAGCAGTAGAGAGATAAGAGATTTATTGCAAGCAATTGGCCCATATGATTATGGCAGCTGGTTAGGCAAGTCTGAAATCTGCAGGGCAAGGCTTAAGACTGGGATTCCTTCAGGGAAGCCCCTGTTCTGCTCTCCAGGCCTTTCAATGATTAGTGTAGGCCCACCCAGAGCATCAAGGCTGTTCTCCCTCAGGAATTACACATCTACAAAATACCTTCACAGCAACACCTGGATTATATTTGAATAACTGGGGATATAGCCTAGAGAAGTTGACACATAAAAAAGATCATCACCTTTTTTCTTTTTTGGGAGGGGGGACAATGTCACACTTTGTCACTCTCAGTAGAGTACTGTGACATCGTAACTCACAGCAAACTCAAACTCTTGGGCTCAAGCAATTCTCTTGCCTCAGCCTCCCGAGCAGCTGGGACTATAGGAGCCCGCCACAGCAACTGGCTATTTTTAGAGATGAGGTCTCGCTCTGATTTAGGCTGGTCTCAAACTCAAGAGCTCAGGCGATCCACCCACCTTGGCCTCCTAGAGAGCTAGGATTACAGGCGTGAGCCACCTCACTCAGCTCAAGAGCATCACGTTTTTTTGGGTTTTTTTTTTTTGTAGAGACAGAATCTCACTTTATCGCCCTCGGTAGACTGCCGTGGCGTCACACAGCTCACAGCAACCTCCAATCCCTGGGCTTAGGCGATTCTCTTGCCTCAGCCTCCCGAGTAGCTGGGACTACAGGCGCCCACCACAACGCCCAGCTATTTTTCTGTTTTGCAGTTCTGCCGAGGCTGGGTTTGAACCCGCCACCTTCGGTATATGGGGCCAGCGCCGTACTCGATGAGCCACAGGCACCGCCCAAGATCATCACATTTTTGAAATACCTATTTTGGAATTTTGGAAGTGAGTCTTTTCATATACATGTGTGTTTATTTATTTCATTTTCCTATTTTTTACACAAAGGACTAATAGAAAATACAGTAGAACCTCTGTAAGTTGACCACCCGAGGGTCTATAACAATCTGGTCAACATACAGAGGTGGTCGATATGAGGAACTAAGTCTACTGTACTGTATGTACATGTGGGTACATATGGTCTATGAAAATTAATTCAGGAAGTGGCCAATGTAGGGAGATGGTCAACTATGGAGGTTCTACTGTATTTCTTTATGTATCAAATGTTCACATTCTCAGCTTAGAAATTATAGAAAGCAGTTCTTCATAATAACATAACCTGGGTACCCAAGTTGGGATTACCATGTTGTAGATGAAGAAATCCAGACATGAGTGACTTTCCCAAGGTCACATAACTGAGTAAATTGAAAGTTCATGGTGCCTCCGAAAGACATTTCTCTTATACAAGAATCTAAAACAGAAGAAATTTTGCTTACACAGAGATAATCACTTTTTTTTTTTTTTTTGAGTCAGAGTCTCTCTATGTTGCTCTCGGTAGAGTGGCATGGTGTGGTATCACGGCTCATAGCCCCCTCAAACTCTTGGGCTCAAGCAATTCTCTTGCCTCAGCCTCCTGAGTAGCTGGGACTTCAGGCACCCACCACAATGCCTGTTTATTTTATTTTTTTTGCAGTTATCATTGTTGTTTAGCTGGCCCAGGCTGGGTTTGAACGTGCCAACTTTGGTGCATGTGGCTGGTGCTGTAACCACTGTCCTACGGGCTCTGAACCAGAGATAATCACTTTGATATCACTCATAATAGGAGAAAAATGGAGGAGAATCTAAAGCTCCAAAAATATTCAGCAAAATTGAAATATAATATATAGCACATCTACGCGATGAGATACTGTACAAACATCAGCATATTTACAAAGGAAAACAACATTTAAGACTACAGTGGCGGCTCAGCGCCTGTAGCTCAATGGGCTAAGGCGCCAGCCACGTACACCTGAGCTGGCGGGTTCGAATCCAGCCCTGGGCTGCCAAACAACAATGACAGCTGCAACCAAAAAATGGCTGGTCGTTCTGGTGGGCACCTGT
>CAUYRH010125008.1:0-14248 GCA_963574655.1 Perodicticus potto | reverse complement strand
GCGCCTGTAGTCCCAGCTACTTGGGAGGCAGAGGCAAGAGACTCGCTTGAGCCCAGGAATTGGAGGTTGCTGTGAGCTGTGATGCCACGGCACTCTATCCAGGGTGACAGCTTGAGGCTCTGTCTCAGAAAAAAAAAAAAAAAAGAAAACAACTTGTGGGAGGTTAAACTGAAAGGAAAGAAGAACAGATTATTCAAGCTTTTCTCTGGAGTTCAGGCTCATATATCCAATGCACCTGCCTTCTCCATTTGAATGTGTAATAGGCTATAAACCTAATATGCTCTAAACAAAATTGTTGGTATTTCCCCTACATTGTGCTCCTCTTCCACTCTTTCCTTGGTCTATTAATGGGAATTTCATCTTCCCAGCTATTCAGGCCAAAACTCTTATCCTTGACCTCCCCTTTTTCATATCGCACATCTGTCTATAAGGACTTCCTGTTCCTGTTGGCTTTACCTTTGGAATATATTTGGAATCCAACCACTTCTTATATCCACTCTGCTCCAAGCCACCATCCTACCTTTCCTAGGTTATTCCAGAAGGCTCCTAGTTGTTCTCCTTGCTTCTGCTTATTATTAATTCAACAGAGCAGCAAAAGAACAATCCTTTTTAAACATAAGTCAGATTGTTTCACTCCATTGTTCAAAACTGTCAGGTGGCTTTCTCATCTCCTTCAGAAAAGTTCCAGAGTTCTTATGGTGGTCTCTAAAGCTACACATGTTCTTTCTCCTGGCTGCCTCTCCGCCATTTCCTGCTGTTCCCCTCTTGCTCTCTCCCCTCAAGCCACATGGCCTTCTAATCTATCACCCCTTAAAAAGCTGAACATGATCCTTTCTCCTGTATTTGTACTTACTATTTCCTCTACCCGGAACTTCTCCTACTTCATCACTCTCCCCCTTTATCAGGGCTCACAAAAATATGATACCTCTTCTGAGGTTTTCCCTGACCACCCTATCTAAAACAGCACAGCTATGAACACATTGGATTCTTTCATTTAGTAACGTGCATTTAAATTTCCATTGTTTCTTCTCATGGTTTGATAGCTCCTTTATATTTAGTGCTGAATAGTATTCTAATTATGAATGTAACAAGTTTATCCATTCACCTACTGAAGGACATAGTATTTTCTTCTAAATTTTGGTAACTATAAGTAAACCCACTATCAACATCTGTGTGCAGATTTTTCTATAAGTTTTCAGTTCATTTGGGAACATATCAAATAAATGATTGCTACATTGAATAGTAAGAGAATGTTTAATGTTGTAAGTAACTGCCAAACTGTCTTTCACAGTGGCTGTACTATGTTGTATTCCCAACCAGACATGAGTGTGAGTTCCTGTGGTTCCACATTCTTGTCCTCTTTATCTCTTAATGCAAAAACCAAAATATATCCCCTCCAAAAAAATTTTTAATATGCCTGTAGTGACTTAGGATGTTGAACATCTTTTCATATGCTTACTTGCCATCTGTATATTGTCTTTGATGAAATATCTGTTTAAATCTTTTGCCCATTTTTTAATTGGGTTATTTGTTTTCTTATTGTTGAGTATTGAGTTCTTTATTTTCAGGGATGTCCAACCAGAGGCTCACAGGCTATATGCAGATTATTTGAGGTTTGTTTTGCTTGTCTGTGTTGTCGGAAGTCGTGATAATTATGCACTGACTGTTTTTTGACTCACCATCTTTTATTAGTGTCTGTTATTTTATTTTACTTTACTTTTACTTAACTTTTTACTTATTTTTTGGGACAGAGTCTCACTCTGTGCCCAGGCTAGAGTGCCATGAGGTCAGCCTAGCTCACAGCAACCTCAAACTCCTGGATTCAAGCCATCCTCCTGCCTCAGCCTCCCAAGTAGCTGGGACTACAGACCCTACCACAACGCCTGGCTAATTTTTCAATTTTTAATAGAGAGCAGATATTACTCTTACTCAGACTGCTTTCGAATTCCCAAGCTCAAGAGATCTTCCTGCCTTGGCTTTGCAGAGTGGTAGGATTACAGGCATGAGCCACAGCACTGGGTCACGTTTGTGTTTTTAATGTGGCCCAAGACAGCTCTTCTTCTTCCAGTGTGTGGTAGGAAAAAAAGGGTTGGATACCCCTGACAGTTATCAGATGTGTCCTTTACAAATGTTTTCTCCCAGGCTGTGCCTTGTCTTTCCATTCTCTTGACGTTGTCTTTTACAAAGCAGAAAATTTAATTTAACTTAATTTAAATTATTTTTTTTTTTTTTTGGAGAGAGAGTCTCACTCTGTTGCCCTGGGTAGAGTGCTGTGGCATCATCATAGCTTATAGCAACTTTACACTCCTGTGCTCAAGAGATCCTCCTGCCTCTCCCAAGTAGCTGTGACTATAGACACCTGCCATGACGCCCGGCTAGTTTTTCTGTTTATAGTTGAGATAGGTTCTCACTCTTGCTCAGGCTGGTCCCAAACTCCTGAGCTCAAATAATCTACCTGCTTTAGACTCCCAGAGTGCTAGGATTACAAGTGTGAGCTACTGTGCCTGGCCCAGAGATTTTTAATTTTAATGAAATCTAACTTATCATTTAATTTTCATAGATCATGCCTTTGTTGTTATATCTAGAAAGTCATCACCATACCCAAGGTCATCCAGATTTTCTTCTTTTTCTTCTAGGAGCTTTATAGTTTTGTATTTTACAGATAGGTCTATGATGAGTTCTACTTTGAGTTAATGTTTATGAAAGTTGTAAAGTCTGTATTTAGATTCATTGCATGTAGATGTCCAAGTGTTCCAGCACCATTGTGGAAAAGTCAGATCTTTTCTCCATTGTATTGCCTTTGCTCTTTGTCAAAGATCAGTTGACTGTGTTATTGTGGATCTGGTTCTGGGCTCCCTGTTATCTTCCATTGACCTAGTTGTCTGTTCTTGTACCAATACCACATTGTTTTGATTACTACAGCTTTATAGCAAGTCTATAGTTCCAGAACTATAATAGACATAGAATTATTTTGATAAAACTTGTCAACTAGGGTTTATAGATTTTTAAGCTAGTAATTTTTCCAACATAATTCTCCTTTTTACTCTTGTGCTCTCATTTCTCTTTGCAGTATCTCAATTAGAAAACAGAGCTGCTGTAGCTGAATTAACAACCATGCTTGGCTTTCTGTAATATTTTTCCAGATTTAAGTGGTAGTCTGTCATAATGCTATTTAAGAGCAAAGATAGTGCATCCTGGCAAAAACAAATGTGTAATTGTTTTTAATCAAGAAATTTAGATCGAGTGCAGTTAAAACAATCAGATGCATTTTTAAATTACATTATTATATAAGGACTAGGTAGCTTGTAATTATAAAAATTTAAAAATTATGTCTAGTAAGTGCTATAAACATGAACATATATGGTCTTTTGAATATTTGCCTTTTGTGATTGGGTGTTAGTTATGGCTTTTTTTTTTTTTCCTTTTATTTTTCTAGGAGTCTACCATGGATCAAGAATCTCCCAAGAATTCAGCAGCAGAAATTCCAGTGACTAGTAATGGAGAAGTTGATGACGCTCATGAACATAGCTTTAATAGGGTAAGAATTTTCTTTTTCTTAATGCAAAGAATCGCGGTAAACCTTTGAATATCGAGTTCAAGAAATAGACAAAATTTAACATAGGAATATTTTCATAAATCGGCTTCGGGCAGTAGTCTCATGCTATTATATAGGGTAGGTCATTTTAACAATTTGTTGAGATTAAGCTCCAGACCAGCAAACTATTAGGCTTTGGTATTATTTTCAGTAATTGACCAGAATAAGAGTATGTCCAGTGATTTTGACATACAACTTTATAACTTTATTAGTGATACAAAAAGTGTATGGATTATCCTTTTAAAAAATGGCACTAATTTCTTTTCTATATGTCTGTTAGTGCATAATTCCTAAATAACTCCTTCTGATTTTGCTATTCACTTGCTATCAAAAAGTGGCATACTTGACTCTGTGGGAAATAAAATTTGGGGTCCCTTTAATTTTCATCTACCTTTCAGTTGAATTTTAAATTTAATGCATTTTAATGGAAATATCATGGGTTTGAAGATAATCTGGATTCAAATTGCAGCTATGCCATTTCTAGTGGTATAACCTTGAGCAGGTATTTATTTAAATAAATAAATAAAGGTGTTTGTTTTCTAATCTCTATAATGAAAATCTTATTTACTTTCATGAGGATATTAATATTAAATGAGATAAATAATATGTCTAATTTAGTCTTAGAAATGATAGTGGTGGTTATTGTTCTTGGAGATATTTACTTTAAATATCCCTTTTTGTACATTTGATGTAAGTGTATAACTTTAATTTTAAAAATAGTTTGCATAGTTTTGAACAAGTCATGGTTGAAATGTACTTGAATCATTCTGTTAGTTAACAGAGGTGATAATTTAAATCAGGATTCCTCAGTCTCAGCACCATTGACATTTTGGGCTAGACATTAATAATTCTTTGTTGGGGAATGTTGACCTGTGTACTGGAGGATGGTTAGCACATCTCTGGCCTCTCCTACTAGATACCAATAGCACCCTCCAGGTGTGTCAAGCAGAAATGTCCAGATATTGCTAAGTGTCCCTAGTGATGGAGAGAAACTTCTCCTTGGTTATAGCTACATCAGTTTATTGGATATTAGAAAATTCTGTTGAAGTTTATTTTTCTGTCTCAACTATCTTTTGAAAGGAACTGACGTGTCTTCAAATTTCAGACTTGTTATTTTAATTGCACGTACTTTAATTTGGTTTCTGAACACCTGTGGCCTAATGTAGAGTGACTCAGAAGCAAGAGACTCTTAAATTCTGAGCACACAGAAGAAATTTTCACTTCAGGTTTTAGCCTTTTTAAGACATGACTGCATAATAAGGAACCTTAAGTTACTATCATTAGACTCTACCAAAATCCTTATATAACTTCTTTAATTTATACTCATCTTGCATACCCATCTTGATAACTCACTATATCAAGATTTTACTTAATGATTTCTTCTTTTACTTTTGGTATTTATAAACCGATTTGGTAAATACTTATTGAATATCTGCTATATACTTATTGAGTATCTGCTCTTATTTTTGGTATTTATAAACTGATTTGGTAAATACTTATTGAGTATCTGCAAGATATAGTAGTGAACAAAAATTCTGCATCAGGGAGCGGATAAGAGAACCTTAAATAAAGAACCTTTATTTAAGAAAAATGCAATAGGGGCACCGCCTGTGGCTCATCGAGTAGGGCGCCAGCCCCATAAGCCGGAGATGGCAGGTTCAAACCCTGTCCTGGCCAAAAAAAAAAAAAAGAAGAAAAATACAATATATACAAAGTGTTGCATTCATTGTCGGGGAATTCCCTTGCCATCTAAAGCCTATTATTTTTCTTGTTCTTTTTTATCGAGATAAAGCTTATACACAGTAAAAAGCATAAATGGGCTGGGTGGGGTGGCTTCTGCCTGAAATCTTAGCACTTTGGGGAGGCTGAAGTAGGTGAATTGCTTGAGGCCAGGAGTTCAGTACTAGCCTAGCAAGAACAAGATCCCATCTCTACACAAAATAGAAAAATTAGCTGGGCATGGTAGGGTATACCTGTAGTCCTAGCTACTCAGGAGGTTGAGGTAAGGGGGCTCGCTTGAACCCACCTGGGAGTTTGAGCTTGTGGTGAGCTATGATGACACCACTGTACTCTAGCCCAGGTGCCAGAATGTTTCAAAACAAAACACCAAAGACACACTCGTTAAGTGAACCACCACCCAGAACATTTCCAGGACCTCAGAAGGCTCTCACACCCTCTCCTAGACAATACATCTCCCTTCATCCCAGGGTAACCACCATTAACTTAACTCTGTCTTTCTTGATTGCTTTTGACCGTTTACACTGAAGTACATGTCAATGTAATAATAATAAACAGGAAGTTACTTTTAACTTTAAGTCTGTTTTTCTATTTTAATATAGATAAAATTTTTTTAAAGAAAATAAGTTAAATGATAGCTTAGCATTGGAATGTTTTCATATATAAAATTGGATTATACCAAAGTTTTGTTACATATAGGTCATTTTTTTTAAAACCTATTTATTGTTTAAAATTTTGCAATGGGATTTATTTAACACATACTGCATATTATTATCAACTGGTAGCTTAAGTTGTCATACTGTAGTTGACCAGCTGGTGTCACTGTGGCACAGGCAATGAAATAGTCAATTTTTTGGTTTTGTTCATTGCAGGTGTTTGATTTTTCATTTGACTTCTTAGTCTGTCCTAAGAGAAGCCCTAGTTAAGCCCATACTCGGTATTCACACTTAGGTAAACTTAGAAGTTTCCTTGCCAGCAGTTCAGTCATTATCTTATATGTTAATGTTTCTAGGTTTGTTACTCTTTTTATTAAGATGGGGCAATGGCTAGATGTGGAGAGGATAATAACCTTAGTATTAGCCCAGCTTTTTTACTAAAAGTAAATATTTCTGCTTCTAAATAAAAAATAATTTTTTAAAGATTAGTAACATTTAATCTCTAAAAAATCCAAATTACTCTTTGACTTATAAACTGCATAATATTTATAATGGATGCTGTTATAGCGATGGGCAAAATGTTAGGTTAGAAATTTGTAACACGGCTCGGCACCCATAACACTGTGGTTACGGTATCAGCCATATACACATTGTTTCCTTAATTTGTAAATAAAATCAATCATGAATAAGTTTTTTTGATCTCTAAGAGGAATTGTTTTGAATTTAGAAACATATAGGTATTTCCACAGTCATAGTCTCTGAATGAATTCAGTATTTCTTTGATGCAGGTTAGTATATGATTTCTGGTTAAACTTGTAATCTGTTTACAATCTAGACTAAAGGGGTGGGAGTGGCTGAGTCCAAGAGGGTAGGCAAGTGAACCACCAAAAGGTTGTGGTATTGTAAGTTCTTGTTAAATGTTTGTTGAATGATTGAGTGAGATAGGGAAATTGAGGTAATGTGTACATATGTGTGTTCATCTGTGTGTGTGTGAGAGAGAAAGAAAGGATAAAATGAGGGAAGTAGTTAAATCAGGAGATTTACTCTCTTGATCAGATGAAATAACAGATATAGGAGGAGATTGTGATCATAAAGTGAGTTTCAAATCTGAGACTAAAGCATAAATTGAGTTGGACTCTTTTCTTTTTTTTTTTAAGTCCAAGTTGTAAGTGAGCCCTTCATGGAGAAAGTATGCATTGTACTTGTTAGGTATAAATTTATCCATCTCCTCCTTCCCGCCTCCTACCTACTTAATTTCCATTGAGTTTTACTTCCATATGTGCGCTTATGTCTTGAAAAACTAGTTCCAGTTTAGTACTGAGTACATGTGGTGTTTGTTTTTTCATTCTTGCAGTACTTCACTTAGAAGAATTTTCTCCAGTTCCATCCAGGTTACTGCAAAAGATACTAGATCACCATACTTTTATGGCTGAGCAGTATTCCATGTTATACATATACCACATTTTATTAATCCACTCCTGTATTAATGGGCACTTGGGATGTTTCCCTATCTTTGCGGTTGTGGATTGTGCTACTGTAAACATTTGAGTACAAGTGTTGTCTTTTATAAAATGTCTTTTTACCCTTTGGGTAAAATACCTAGTAGTGGGATGCTGGATTGGTATGTCTACTTTTAGTTCTTTGAGGTATCTCTGTACTGCTTTTCACAGAGATACATGTTTACTTAGTAGGGAATGTTCTAAGTCTTACATATCTCTCATCTGCCCTCACACTTTTTTGGTGCTTTGTCCAACTAAAAATTTCCAAACCTGATTCAAATTACTATACCAATTTTAGACATTTCTGGAAGTATACTGAATGAAAGAAAACCCTACACCTTCATATTTTGTTATTGCTATATCCCATCATTTTGCATCAACATAGGTAGCCTCATGGAATACATTTTATTTTGATTTTAGTATTTTCCAATTTATATTTTAAAATATAGTAACATACTATATATTGTTAATAGACTGTATTTTTTAGCTTTAAATATGTTTACATATTTTATTTTTCAAACTCTTATAATTTTGCAAGCTAGTAGTAAAATATTACCGTCAATAGTAGACTGTATTGTTGATGATCTATGACAACTTTCAGCTTAGACAGACTGTATATCAGCTTGGAAGGAATTACTGCTAGAACATGTACTCATTCCCTGAGCATGTGCCCAATGACATGCAAAAGGTCAGAAACACCCAGGATGATGGTGAGTAGGGATAGAACACCAGCCCTAGATAAGCTACAGCCTTCAGGAAATATTTGGGATTGACTGGAAAGCAGGTAGATGACAGTATTGAGTTGGCAGGAAGAGCAGTCAGGTAGAAAGGCACAAAGAAACGGGGGTTGGGGGGTGGTGAGTGGGGTCAGTATTGCACAAGGATGGGAAGGCTGTTCTGCACAGCAGGTTCCTCAAAATAGACCAAGCATCACCTGCATCAGAATCGCCATTCCTGGGTTCCACACTCCAACTTAAGGAGAATCACAGAGAACAGCAGAAAGGAATCTACATTTTTAACAGGCTCTTCTGTTGATTCTAACTGAAACTAAAATTTGAGAACTGGTTGTTTATAAGTACCTGTGGAGAGCTGAGGAAATGCTCACTCTGCCGTATAGCAGTAGAGTGTTGGAGGACAATCAGCGTCAACTCAAGTTATTTGTAGAGAGGCAGAGAGGCCCCTGTGGGGAGGTTAATGGTGTTACAGAGCTGGGGATGTGGAGACCTGTTCAGAATAGCTTTGCTTCTGGCAGATAACTCCTTACAGACTGTTAAAACAACAAAGAGGATTGTAAATTACCAAAGTCACCAAACATTAAGCTTTCGATTTGTTTCTTTAAAAATTGTATAGATGCTTTGGAAGCTTTTGTCTGTTTTATAGGATGAGATGTTTATTTTTCTTTCTTTCTTTTTTTTTTTTTGAGACAGAGCCTCAAGCTGTCACCCGGGATAGAGTGCTGTGGCATCACAGCTCACAGCAACCTCCAATTCCTGGGCTCAAGCGAGTCTCCTGCCTCTGCCTCCCAAATAGCTGGGACTACAGGTGCCCGCCACAATGCCCGGCCATTTTTTGGTTACAACCGTCATTGTTGTTTGGTGGGCTTGGGCTGGATTTGAACCCGCCAGCTCAGGTGTACATGGCTGGCGCCTTAGCCCGTTGAGCAACAGGCACCAAGCCAGGATGAGATGTTTAAATTGAGAAAATTTCTTAGTAATTGAAGTAATAGGCACTCTGCTAAAATGTTAGGAGTGTAAAAGGGGAACAAGATTGATAAGCTCCCTGATCTTAGAGAATAGTCTTGGGAGTGTGGAGAGAAAATATAAACAAATTAATTTTACTAGTATGTGAAAAGCAATCTACTAGTCAGTGTAGCATGCTCTGAACTGGTAGAAGAAGTATGGAAAGATTACCTAAGGAATGGTTAACCAGGCTGAGATCTGAAAACTGAGCTAGCTCAATGAAGAAAGGTGAAGACTATTTCCCATCAGAGGTAACTATAAAGACCAGAAGGAGGAACAAGACCACAGAGTTGGAAGTTACTATTGTTGGAGTGGAGAATGTAGGGGTGAATGTATGAGAAATGAGGCTAGAGGCTGGGCCGTAGTTCAGTGGTCAGAGTGCCAGCCCCGAGCATTGGGGCTGGCGGGTTTGAACCCAGCCTGAGCCTGCTAAAAAAAAGAAAGAAAGAAATGAGGCTAGAGAAATACTTAGGGACTAGATACTGCAAAACCTGAAACCATGTTGAGGACTTTAGACTTTACCTAAAATGTAGTGAAAACCCACGAAGTGAAACAAAAATGGGAGTGTCTCAATCTGATTTGCATTTTAGAAAGTTGTCTCTGGCTACAGTTTGAAGAATGAATTGCAGAGTTGACAGGACTAGAGAGAAGGGAAACAAGTTAGATCGCCACGGAAAGAAGAAAAGTAAGACTTAGGACTTTTTCAGATAGAGTAGAGAAACTAAAATCAATAAAGAAGACCATCATATTCTTAAAGATGTACGTAGGAGGAAAACTGGGAGAAAAGTAGGGTAAGGAAAGTAGGGGAGAAGAGAGTTCGTGTAATTCATGGAATATTTGGAGAGGTTGTATAATTTCTAGAATTCTCCAGATATTTATAATTGTCAAAGCATATGCTTGGAGAATCATTCCTTTATTCAAAATATCCCCTCTTAACCCTAATTTAAAGGATTGTACTTCTATATAGTCCAGTGTTGTGCATCTTATTAAGGATGTGTATTTTAAAGCAAATTTGCTGAACATTTTGTGTTCTTTATGTGTTGGTTTTGCATTAACTTTAGTTCTTAAAAAGTAGATAACTATGCTAAATTTTAAGTTCTAAATTTATGTTTTTAAGGTCATTCTTATCCTAACCTCTGTTAAAATATGCAATAGAGGCAAATTATTTTCATTTAAAATGAGCTCCTTTCACAGCTTTACCAACATTATTGCTACAAATATTGTTTTGTATCTTTAAAAGTGCTTAAAATATACATGAAACTTTAGAGCTTTTGCTAACAACATTGCATTTTATTTTAGCTTGTTTAAAATATATATATATTACCGGAAATGTAAACATAACAACAAAGAAAAGGTTTTATTTATTTTTATTTATTTTATTTTATTTTTGAGACAAAGTCTCACTTTGTCACCCTTGGTAGAGGGCTATGGTGTCATAGATAGCAACCTCCAACTCTTGGGCTCAAATGATCCTCTTCCCTCAGTTTTCCATTTTTTTTAGAGACCATATCTCACTTTTGCTGAGGCTGGTCTCGAACTCATGAGATCAGGTGATTCCCCCCCACCTTGGCCTCTCAGAGTGCTAGGATTACGGGTGTGAGCCACTGCACCTGGCCTGGAAAAAAAAAAATATATATATATATATATAAATATATATATATATTTTTTTTGAGACAGAGCCTTAAGCTGTCACCCTGGATAGAGTGCTGTGGCATCACAGCTCACAGCAACCTCCAATTCCTGGGCTCAAGCAAGTCTCTTGCCTCGACCTCCCAAGTAGCTGGGACTATAGGCGCCCGCCACAATGCCCCGCCATTTTTTGGTTGCAGCCGTCATTGTTGTTTGGTGGGCCCGGGCTGGATTCAAACCCGCCAGCTCAGATGTACATGGCTGGAGCCTTAGCCCATTAAGCCACAGGTGCTGAGCCAGAAAATATATTTTTTAAAGTATTAAATGCTCTAGCATTGTCCTAGTAGCTTGCATAGAATGTTAACTAAGGTTTATTTGATTTTATTGTCCAGTTGTTAAACTCAGCCTTGCACTGTGTTAAACTTTGACTTGAATGTCAGCAACATAAAAATGCAAATTAGGGATTTTATATTGTTGGTTATAAATGGACTCATTGTCTCTGAAACATAGGAGTAAGTTCAGTAGCAGATACTTTAGAAGTTGCTAAACTAGGAACAGCCTTATAACTGAGACACTTAAAAATTTTGAGAGTTATGTAAAGAAAGTACACTTTAAATTTGTGTGAACTATGAGACTATATTATATTACTTAGAGAATGAGGATTTTATAAAAATAGCCAAGAAGCTCATAAAATCCTGAATGTTAGTGGTGCCCATAGCTCTTTGGGTAGGGCGCCAGCCACATACACAAAGTCTGGTGGATTTGAACCCAGCCTGGGCCAACTAGACAACAATGATAACTGCATCAAAAAACAGTGAGGCATCGTGGCGGGCACCTGTAGTCCCAGCTACTTGGGGAGGCTGAGGCAAGAGAATCGCTTAATCCCAAGAGTTTGAGGTTGTGAGGAGCTGTGACGCCACAGCACTCTACCCAACGCGATAGCTTGAGACTCTGTCTCAAAAAATAAAGTCCTGAGTGTTACCTCCTAATTCATCCTTTCCTCTGACATAGCCCAAATCATTTTGTGTTGGACTTAGCTGCCAGACCATAATCAAAATCCTAATACTCTTCAGAATCAGAATGGACTTAGAAGCTCCTCTATTGGTTAGGTGCCTTCTGTCAATTGCAGCTTAGGCATAGGAAGGCCTTAGTGCTTCTCAGATTATAAGCTGTTTTATGTAAAGGCTAACAGGAGAATATTTTCTGGAAGAACTTTTGTTTGTTGAATAAAGGAACCCTAGAAGACCCTTCGAAGGGGTTTGTGTGAGGTTTAATATCCTCAACACTGAAGCTGTCTCTGCTAGAGGTCATACAAGACAAGATGTAAGGTATCCCCTAAGTGCTTAAAAATTTAGGTAATTAGAAATACCTGGCTAGGTGCCTGTAGCTCAGTGGTTAGAGCACCAGCCCTGTGCACCAGGAGTGGCAGTTTCGAACCTGGCCTGGGCTTGCTTAACAAAAAATAAAAATAAAGAAATACTTATCAATTATATCTACTATTTAACATGTTATCAGACTCCCTCCTCCCAAATACTAGTACTATATATCTCTTTTGCAGGAATTTATATGATATTCTGTGACAGCAAAATGATTCATATGAGTAATATTCTTTCAGATAAGTTCTGAAAATACAACAAACATACCTATTCTAGACCTAATTAGCCCTCCATATCCTGGGTTTAGCTGCATAATCAACTAACTGCAGATCGAAACAAAAAATTGGAACAAAAAATTAAAAATAACAATACAACAATAAATATAATATAAATAAAAATAGCATATAGGCTCGGCGCCTGTAGCTCAGCATCTAGGGTGCTGGCCACATACGGGGAGGCTGATGGGTTCAAACTCGACCCGGGCCTACTAGACAATAACAACAACTACACCAAAAAAACAAAAAAACAGCTGGGCATTGTGGCGGGCACCTGTAGTCCCAGCTACTTGGGAGGCTGAGGCAAGAGAATCACTTAAGCCTAAGAGTTTGAAGTTGTTGTGAGCTGTGATGCCACAGCCTTCTACTGAGGGTGACATAGTGAGACCCTGTCTCAAAATAAATAAATAAATAAATTACGTAACATTTCATTTTATTATCTATTATAAGTAATCTAGAAATTATTTAAAGTCTACACGTATGGGAGGATGTACATAGAGATAGATTGCAAATACACATACTATACCGTTCTTTTTTTTTAAATGTCATTCTATGAGGTATTCGAGCATCCAAAGATTTTGCTATCCACAGGGCTCCTAGACCCAATCCCCTAAGGATCCTGAGGAATGACTGTGGGCCGCTCATAAACACTTGTTTATGTTCAGATGACAGTTTTTTTTTAATTCCTTATATTTTGAGGTGGTGGTGTTAGTATTGTCTTTCTTAAGGAAAGCGATTGTCTTCATTAAAACATAAGCTGCTGAAAAGCTGTCAAGGCTTAAGCAAGGTGGCTGGGCATGGAGGTTCACACCTATAATCCCAGCACTTTGGGAGGCAGAAGCAGGAGTTCGAGGATCCAGTGAGCTATGTTCGTGCCATTGTACTCCAACCTGGGCAAAAGAGCAGGACCTTGTCTCTATTTTTTTTTTTTTTTTTAAGACTTAAGCAAGGTAACATCTAAGGAAACCATTTCAAAAAGAGTTGACCTAATGACCAAACTTGTAAAGTTTAAAAGCTATTTAAGCAGTTTGACATTATTTTATTTTGTAAGTGATATATTCATCTTTCAGAGAGAGAAGACTGTCTGGTTTCCATATAACTAGAAATACTAATATTTAAAACTAGAAACCATTTATTTAGATTTTAAAAACTAGGAAAGTTAAAAGTTTACTTATTCAGCGCAATGAACACACTCCGAGACTAAGAGTAAGGACTGTTTTCTTTTTGATTCTAAGTGCTCTTCAAAACAAAATGTAGTTGAAAAGGATGTTGTCCTATGACAAGAGGTTTTACATGACATGAGGAAATTAGTGAAACAGAATAAAGGCAGCTCATCTGTTTTGTACCAGTAGGAAATTATAGATTGTCAACATACTGATATTAGTGTGTTTAAACATAAATAAGTTCTGAAATAATGTTTTTGTGGAGTTGTTTGTTTGCTTTTTGAGACAGAGTTTCAAGCTATTGCCCTGGGTAGAGTGCTATGGCTTCATAGCTCACAGCAACCTCCAACTCTTGGGCTCAAGCAATCCTCTTACCTCAGTTTTTCTATTTTTAGTAGAGATGGGGGTCTTGCTTTTGCGCAGGCTGGTCTCAAACTCTTTTTTTTTTTTTTTTTGAGATAGAGCCTCAAGCTGTCACCCTGGATAGAGTGCTGTGACATCACAGCTCACAGCAATCTCCAATTCCTGGGCTCAAGTGATTCTCCTGCCTCTGCCTCCCAAGTAGCTGGGACTACAGGC